>VDFB02226622.1:0-13054 GCA_007258455.2 Sequoia sempervirens | reverse complement strand
AAAAATGGGCTTCATGACAACATTGGTCAGCAATAAACAGGCATTGAAAGAACTTGAACAATCACAATACAGGCTCAATCGAGAGTTGCTGCGTTTAGAGCAAACGCTTTCAAAGTTTGAGTTGCCTAAAAGATTCAATTCACTTCCTACCAGCAAAGGTCGAACACCACAAAACAAAGAAGAAGAAGTGATTAGCATGTTTAAGGAGTATAGCACTCTTCCTCAAAAAATTAAGAAGGAACTTCCTTTCATGAGTTACATGGATGTGCACCCGAGTCTTTGCCATAAGAAAGAGTTTGCAAGGAAGAAATATCACACTATAGCTCATGAATTGTTTACACATGAAATGGATAGAGAATCTACACATAAGGATGATACAACTCTTCATCAAAATGATTTGGTATCTTCAAATTCCTATGAAGTATGCAGAAATTTATATGATGAATTTGATAGACATGCTGATTTGATTCAAGAAGACACTAGCACAGCTTTGGGTAATGATTTATCTACATCATCCTTGCAAGAGGTGACTCAAGAAGTTTCTAATATAGAGGCTACTTCTGATTTTCATGACAGCGATGATGAAACTTTGCATGAGCATGAGACAGCAGTGTTTTCACATGTGCAAAATGATCCTATTGAATTGTCACATGAAAGTACTCAGGAATTGGGTACTAATGATGCATTGTATGTGGAGGATTCATGTCATGGTGAGTCTGATTTTCCAGATCAGACCTTTGAAAACAAGCTAGAAGATTCATATGTTGATATGGAATCCCAGGATCGTGCTTTGGATGGGCATGCAGTTACTTTGAGAGTGGAAGTGTGTGAAGATACTATCATACCAGCAACTTCTACCTTATCAGTTGAGCCATCCTTTGAGGTACAAAGTAGCAGTACCTTAGATGTTGAGGTGTGCATGGATGAAAGCACACATGATGCTGCTTATCATGTAGTGAGTGATGACGAATCAACCTCATATCATAGTGCAGATTGTGAACCAGAAAACTTGTATGGGGGTCATAAGCTACAGAGTCCTCATCATTTGGTTGGGCAACTAAAAGTGAATGACAATATGATTGCCACAACCATTGAGCATTTTGATGTTGCTCGTCAGATGTTAGCTACCTATGGTTGGAGTACTCCTTTGACAGATGAGCACGGTGATAGTGGTTTTTCCCTTGCAGAGATACATGCACTTCGAGAAGCAATTGGGATGATGAAACAAAATTACCTAAAACTACTTGCAGACAGGGATTTTCTTCTTGAGTGGGATTGCATTTGTTATGATGCATTGAAGGGAAAGGAGGAGCAGGTCGATGAGCTCACTCATGAGCTTGAGGTGACTATGGACTCATTGAAGAGCAGTCAATTGGCCCTTCAAGAGTCACAGTCACGGTTGGAGGAGCTTACCGTGGAGTTGAGTTTGGCACAGTTTCCACCAGCTGCAGATACAGTACAGTTACATACAGAGGCAGTTGATGAGGATCTTATATCCACAGGTTGTAGTGAGGATGTGGTTACATCTATCACAGATAGTGGTGCAGTTAATTCAGATGGGATGAGTGTTTTGGTTGAGAGCTCTTGTGATGAGATAGTTGATTTTTCCAAGAGCTGTGTGACAGATCACGTCACTACTCCATCATCGTCACAGGAGATATGTAGGGCATCATCCAGTATGGAGATTTGTACTTATGCTGATTTGTTTCCCCAGGACTATGATGGTCAGCCATTGACAGAGGTGGGAGCATTTTATCTTGATTGCGTAGTGAGGAGTGTTCATCACTTCTCCTTTAGTCCACACACGGAGGATTTGATGATGCATCGGTGTGGTTTGGTTCCGGAGTTATACCATCCGTTGTGGGATGGGTATTCACCATCTTTAGAAGATGGGATTAGCAGCTGCAAGCGCCAGACTCAACAATTTGTGGGGGATTACTTGCAGGGACAGCTGTCAGTTTTACATCATGCTGATATGTATCCAACAGGGTTTGCTACTTCTATGTCAGAAAGTTTTCTTATGGGTACATGGTTACAGGATGACTATGGTGTCAGTTGGCATGATGGCTTGGTCAATAATCACATCCACGAGGGTTTAGCAGAGGACAGGGAGAGATTCAGTGTAGCAGATGCTTCTAGAAGTTCTTATCTCCGCATGACAGATGGATGTGAATTCAGATTGTATTGGGATCTAGGTGGTGACAGTTTTGGCACTGAGTATTGGATGGGTCCCATTGGGTTACTCAATTATTCTCAAAGATGAAGTGAAGTTTGAGGCGTGAGCTGCCAGCGGGTACTGAGGATGACGTATCTACGACTTCACCTCGGGTTTGGGATCCGTGGATAGCTTCATGCCAGCTTGTGTTTTTCACAAGGATGCTACACAGAGACATGATGTGTGGGACACCTCTGCTAGTTTTTATTTTGGGCCTTTCGAGGAGTTGGGTTTCTTTAGGAGATTGCTTGAGGACAAGCACTGTGGAGGGCGGATCAGAATGCCCCCACTTCAAGTGAAAGCATCGTGAGTTCGGTGGTTTTAGCCTATTCTTAGCCCTCGTAGACTAATATGTATGGTTAGAGGGTCTCTTTTGGAGCTTGGCTTGGCTTCGGGTTGTCAGAACTTACCAGTTGGCTTTCGTTCGGGGTTATTTGGGCATCATTTGCCTGACTTGCTATTTTTAGTAAGTTAGGAATATCTCAATGGAGCACCCTCGCTATTTTAGCAAGAGATGGTTTACCGCGAGTGAATAATCACTTATTCTCAGCTTCGCACGGTTCGGCATTCCATCGAATTGAGAAAGATATTAATATTTTAATTGTCAACTAATATTAATTATTGAAGTTTTTAATATAAAGTTATAATATTATTTAATATTATAACTTAAGTGATTTCTTTTAAGGGTTCAATTAACATTGAAGGGGCCACTTTTTAATTATAATTTATAATTAAAAGTGCGCTCGAGACTTGGAAACGCAGCCATGTTATAAAATCTCTGGCCTTTTACCAAATGATGCCCTTTTATGCCCAACCTTGAGTAACAGGTATTTTTCATTGTGAAGAAAGTTCATTATGTTATTGAAATCGATTTTTGATCAAGTCTTCTTCCAGAGAACGAAGCCAAGGGTTTCAGTTGTCTACAGGCATTGGAGAACGAGCCATCTTCAGTGTTGCAGTTTAGAGGCTGTGAAATATCAGTTGATTTATTGCTTATCAGAGAGGTAGCTTCATTCAGAGGTTATCACAGAACTTATTCAGAGATTGCATCTTTAGGGTTTTTGGTTTAGAATTCATCCGGAAGGGTTCTTCATTTCCAGGCGCCATTTTCCAAGATCTGGACACATCTTTCAAGGGTTTTTACAACCTGTTGCAAATACCAGGTTTTTACCTCAATAATATTGTTGCTTTTTAAGTTGCATGTCATCAGATCTTATTTGTAATCGTTCTAGAAGATTAATAAATAGTCTCGCATCGTAGAGATTCAGATCTCTATCATTTCCCAGCCGTATTATTTTATTTTCAAATTTATATGCAATTTCTTCAAAATCGACCAATGGTTTATTCAATAAAAAACGCTCGAAAACAATCCTCCCAAACAAGTAGTTTTCAAAAACAAGATGGAGAATGGGTTTTACATTAAGCTAAGAAACGTTTCCATTTCGTGCTATACATAAGGGGCGTCAGTCTTCCAACAATCCAAGATCAGGTTGTCCAGTTGTGGATGCTCAAACCACATCTTCTCAAATCTGAAGGGAATTCTTCTAACAAATTTGTCTTCTTCCATGCCCAGAAGATCAGACAATGATCCAAGCTTGCCTCAGCCAACACCTCTGAGCTAAAGGCCAGGTTCCTATCCATCCAAAGCATGGATATTAGGAATATGTCCAACATCTCAGCAATATGTGCTGTTTCTTTCCTCCTATTGGTCCAGGTGAATCACCCTTCACTTGGTCTGACATCCCAAAGATTAGAGTCATCTATGAAAGATCCAAAACTTGTATCATCTTGATGGTTGAGTCAACTCTAGCATAAAATCTCCTGCTACAATCCATTTCAAGTTCCCATTAAAATTGATAATCCATTGTATCTGGTACCAACACATTTTTTTATCCTAGGTATTTTGCAAGCCATAAACATTGATGAGACAAAATTCCTTAATGAGGTTTTTGCAATGGACCTGAAAAGTCTGCCAGTTATACATGGATCTTACCTCATGAAAAGTAGATCGAAAGGATTCCAGAGAGTACCAAGTCCCCCAGAAAAACCATGATGTTCTTTTTGCTTTTGCATTATTTTTTAAGTACTGAAAATCAGGTTCAGGTCTTGACAGGTACCCACATTAGAAAACCCAAAAACTTTGGGCTCAGAATGCATCTCTGGCAGGTTTATCTGAACCTTGTTATTCTTATAAAATATTTGGGTTCGGAATGGCTTTTTGTGGAAAAAAGCTAACAATTGATTTAAAGACAAAGTAGAGTGTCCAGGTAACCGCACCTGCAATAAAAATGCATTGAGATCTACAGGTATGATAGAAGTTGTGCGCAATGTGGTAAGGCTCTTTTGATCACTGTCAAACAAACACAATTGATGAGCCAAAAAAATGCAATAACATCAATAACAATAATGAGGCCAGATCAAAGACAATGTTAAATTATGAAAGAAACCTTCAATATAGATTCATTTTGAAATAAGAGATTGCAAGAGTATTCCAGAATTACATTATTATTTTACCAGTTTGCATACTCATAATGCATGAACCATAGTTTTCCAACTCAGTGAGTACTCGCAAGATTTTTCTGCTGGCAAGTTTTACACCACTTAAACTCATCAAGTCCATATGCCAAGTTTTTTGGCAAGTACTTGCCAAAAATTCAACAAGTCTGATTGTTTCATTCACCACTCCAAAAGACACCAAAAACACATAGAAAATGTGGAAAAAATGCAGATAAGACGAAGTTTTTTGCCTCTAAAAGCTCTATTCGGCCATGCTGAACACACAGCAGCATTGGAGCATTCTAGAACAAATTGGAACGATTTTTTAGGGGATTTGAAGAACAATTTTCAGGAATTTAGAATTTGTACCAGGTTAGTTCATTTTTTATTTTGTTCCTTTTTTTCAAGCATATAAATTTATAAATCATTCCTAATTTTTTATGCAGGTGAAATTTATATATTTTATTGCATTGAATTGGTTCATTTTATGTAAATTTGTTTGTTGATTAAAAGTTAAATGATTTACAATTACACAAATTTATTTGAATCAATTTTATATATATATATTTAAAATAGTGATTACATGTTAAGGTTAAAAGATGTTATTTTTGTCAAATTCATTAATTCAATTATCATATTATTGTATTACAATTCAGTTTTTTAAATGCATTTAAATTTTACATTTTTTCTTTTTAAATTCATATATTGAAATTGTTTTATTGTTTTAAACAATTTTCTTTTGTTTTTATCAATATTGCAAGTTAATATACAAAGGCATGCAAATCTGCATCAAGTTCAGACACAACAAAGGGAAGCCATCCCATTGAAACTAAACCCCCTGAAAGCTGTGACCCCGCTCAGAAATATGTCATGATAGGATCATTAGCAAGGACTGTGATTTGTACCTGGTGCTCGAAGAAGCTTAGTGGAGGCATCAATTACCTCAAATACCATCTTTCAAGCATTCCTAATCGAGATTCCAAGCTACGTGCAATGGCCTCGATAGAGATGATGGCACTTCTTGCATTGCTGGATGAAAAGAAACTAGAGAGGGCCAAGGCCCAAAAGCGATACCAGTGTGTTGACCATTCCACACATCGCCCCATTGCAAATGGGGACCCACATTTTTAAAGCACGCACCGGTGTTGCAACTACTCATGGCTTGTCTTTTTACAATGAGTCATCATTTCGAGGGTTCCAAGTCAGTCAGTCTGTCGAGAGTCATCTGAGCCAAGTCAAGAATCCATGCTTGAATCAGCGCATAAACGTCACCATCGTGCTTAGAAGGCCTGGGAGGCGAAGATCGACTGTCGTTTCAGTCAAATCCGACACTTCCAAATTTTTAGGGTTTCTCACCCCGGGCCCCCTATTTTTTAGGACCTACTTTTTTGACACTTTTGGGCAATTCTGGGATCCCTATTTTTTAGGGTCTATTTTTGGAAAGTTGCTATTTTTGAAAAGTTTCTATTTTTAGAAAGGTCACGAGTTTCGAAAATCCACTCAGAAGTTCGAAAAGATCAACGAAACTCTCAGAAAATCGATTCGAAATTTTTTGAAATTTTGGTAAAATTCTGGAAAATCACATAAAAAGTTCAAAAAATCTGGAAAATTTGCTCAAAAATGGTGAAAAATCTGGTAAAAATCACAGAAAATCTTTCGAAAAATGGTTGAAAATTTGAAGAACCAGTCAAGAAATCTGAACATTCATGGAAAAAAATCTGAGAAACTCATGAGAAATCTGAGGTAAAGACTGAACATTCATGGAAAATCTGGAAATTCGTAAAGAATCTGAAGCATTCATGGCGATCTGATCATGGTGAAGGTAGGATATGCCTGAACAATCATGTAGGAAACTGAGATATTCGCCTAAGTATGGAGGACCTTCAGCTCACAAGATAATGGTGAACACCTTCAGCCATAAGCAATGCAATGGCAATGAATCTGAGCAAGTCCGCCCCTGTCAAAGCATCAAATGGACAGACACAAGCTGAAGTCCGCCTTGGGAGAAAGCTAAAGTGGCTAAGCATAATCCAAAGTCTGCCTGGTCAAAGATGGAAATGGCTACTAACAGGCTGATGTCCACCTTGTCCAATGGCCTAGCATGTGGTGAAGTCCGCCCTCCAACCAAGACTTATGGCAACCAAAGTAAGGAAGTCCGCCATATGCAAAGAGGGAAAGTCTGAAAAAGTCTTTAAGTCCGCCAGCCTTGAGGGAGCATATCCTAGGACCTTCCAAAGTCCGCCATGCATGTCCTAAGACCTTCCAAAGTCCGCCATTCACAAGAAGGAGGTGCCAAAAGGTTCTGAAGTCCGCCCAGCAGCAAAGGTGCATATCCTAAGGTCATTCAAAGTCCGCCCAGCTCATCCTTGACCCCTCTAAAGTCCGCCCAGCATAAGAGGCATGTCCAAAAGGCTTGGAAAGTCCGCCTAGGCATGTAAAATGAAGAAAAATCAAAAATTTTACTAAGTGTTGAGGCCTAGCAAGGGGAATTTCGAAAATCTGCTAAGTGTGAGGGCCTAAAAAGGTGGAAAGTTGATCTTTGGCTAAATATTATGACATTTCCAAGAGGCAAAATGTTGAGACAAATGCTAAAAGCTTCAAAGTCCGCCCTAGAAAAGAGGGACATCCAAAATACTTGTCCAAAGCTAAGGCAAAGTCCGCCATGTTTGTCCAAAAGACTTATGAAGTCCACCTAAGCACATGAAGGGGAAAGTAAGGATTTTTGCTAAGTGTTGATGCCTAGTCCAAGGATAAAGTTTGAATATTTGCCTAAGTATAGAGGCTAAATGATGAAAAATGAAGATTTTTGGCTAAGTATCCTGACACTTTCAAAAGGATAAGTGCCAAGTTTGATGGGACACATGCTAAAGGAGATTGGGATATGGCAAGAAATAAAACGAAATGTGCCTAACACAAAGGTAGAAAAGAGATAAAAATTTGCCTAAGTATGGAAGAAATTGTCAACTTTGGTCGAAGAAAAATGTACAAGCCAGGGAGAAAGGAAGGATCGTCCTTGGCCAAAAGGAGGAAGAATATGTCAGGCGTCAAGGAAATTAGCCCGACGAAGACATCCGGACAAGGATTTTGCCTAGAAAAATTCGACTGAGCAAGGAAATATTTGACTTTGGCAGAGCAAAATAAGCTTAAAATCTCGCCTCGGCAAAGAAAAATAGGGATCTGGCAATTAAATTTTCGACGGAATGGCTTAAGTTTTGACTTGGCTAGACAAAATTGAGAACAAAATTAGAAAATACACTTTTAGCCAAGAAAAAACGAAAGGAAAATCGAAATAGCCATGGGTCGAAGACGAACGGGTTGGAATAAATTGAAATATTTTAATATTTTAATAATTTATTTTCAATGCCTTGGACAAAATGAAGTTTGCCAGAGATGTTTTGGAGGAAAATAATTTGTGCCGGCCAGAGATAAAATCCGAAGGGCAAAATTAAATTCACCATGGCTTCAGGAGAGAGAGTGGTAAAAATTCAGGAGAGAGAAAATCTGAATTTGTTTATTTTATTTCTTGCAGGTGGATGACGACGCGAGGCGAGGCTTCAAAGAAGAAGCAAAGGCATGGAATGGAGGCAAGTCTGCTTCAAGCCAGATAGAGTGAAGGAAAAAGATGGCACAAGCACGAGAAAGTCTGACTTTGCCCAAGCACAGCATGTCCAAACCTTTACAAAGTCCGACTTTGCTTGGAGAAAGTATGTCCAGACATCCATTAGATCCGCCAAGTACAATGGCAAACATGATGCAAAGTCCGACCTAGACCAAGAAAAGAAATGTCAAAGTGTTGAGAAAGTTCGCCCCAGCCTAAAGAAAAGATGGTGAAACCACTAGCAAATCCGACTTTGCTCAACTGAGAAATGGCACAAGCATGATAAAGTTCGACTTCTCCCTAGACATGTTTGTCCAAAGTGGCTTGAAGTCCGACTTAGGCTAAGAGAGAAAACGTCCAAGCTCATGTGAAGTCCGCCCAAGGAGAGGATGAGAAGAATTCACTAAGTGTTGGACATAAAACAGGAAGGATGAAGAGGAAAATAAAGAGGAAGTGGATAAAATTCTTGTCCAGGGACGGAATTTGTCCTACATAGCACAAGCCAGATTTAGAATTGAAGGCAAATCCGCAGGCAAAGTTCGTTCGAGCATGGTGTTGAATGATCCAGATGATGTTACAAAATGAACCTGAATAGCCAAAATTTGGCTAAGTCTAGGAAATACTTCACAGAGGAAATTCCAATTTCCTCCATTGTGGCGAAAGCACAAAGGCATTCTTCTCCAAATTCTAGACACTTGAAAGGAGTCCAAGATCAAAGTTAGGAAGGAACAAGCACAACGGACAGAGTTATCAGCAGGGAAAATATTCTAAGGCAAGCACGTGAAGAAAAATGAAGCAACCAAGGAAGACATCCAGCACGCTGAGGTGGCGCCTCGTCATCTTCCAACCAATCAAATTGTTCCAAATCAACATATAACAACTTTCTATTTTATTGTTGATTTATATTTAGCAAAAAGGACAAGTGTCCTCAAATGAAATTTTCTCATTGGTCGAAAGTGACAAACCCTAGTTAGGGTTTTATTTTGTAATCTTGGCCTTTGATTTGAAATCAATCTTGGCCATTGAATTGTAATTGGGGAGCCTATAAATTTAGCTTGCCCCCTCATTTGTAATGTGTGGAGACAGATTATGTATATTGTCGCATTGAGACTATTTTGAATGATAAAAGCTCTTGAGCATGATTTGCCTTGAATCACTTCTTATTGTTGAATAGTAAGCGAGGTTACATATTGCCTTCCGCCATAGATTAGAGTTAAAGTTAGATTAGGTAGAATTTGCTTTGAAAAGTTGTTAATTGAATGAGAGATTGATCGTATTGATTCGATGGTGAAGTGTAGCTCATACTTTTTTCGAATGGATGATTTGCATTCGATTTGTAAAGTTAGCCTGAGCTCTTAAGCGTGGAAGCTTAACTTCAACCTCATTCGAGGTGTGAAAATTATTCTCCACAAACCCCTTGAGAGATTGCACCGCTGCGTATGTTGTCTGCGGGGAAACAAAGTGTGGTTTATTTCTCTTCACCGAGTCCTTACTGTCTCTTGAGTTCTTAGGCTTAGACTAGATTCTCTGAACCCTATTCTTTTTGCCATTTTTTTTTGAGATCCATAATTGAAAGTCCTAATTGAAATCCTTTAACGACAAATTCCCTAAGTCCTAAACTTGTGAAGATTGTTCTCACGTAAGTCCCCTTGTTCATTACGGTAAATCCCACAATGGCCGGTGGAAAGGCTTATCCGCCTTTGTCCGAGACCGACTAAAACCTTGGAATCACCATACTTGATCTTCCTGCATAATGATAGCATGCTGGCGGTGATTTTTCAAGAGGAGGGATAAAGTGTCTTTGGACATTTTATTGATGTTTGGTGGATGATAAAACACTCACCAACACCACGGAAGCAACCATTGCTGCTAATTTGGCAGTAGAATCGAATGTAGATACAACAACTTTTGTGGGCTCTAGTCCAAGTCCACACATACATAGCACATCCACCTCATCCAGCTCAAGTAGAGCTTAGTCATAGGATTTTTTGTGCCTAGAAACATACATGGAGCACAACCTTCATTGGAAGCTACAAGGTGGAACAAGGAGGTGCACAAAGAAGTAGAAAAGGCATACACAAATTTTTAATATTACAACGTCGTTCCCTTTGACGTGACAAGGAGTCCATATTGGGAGTACTTGGTGACAACATTGATAGTTGCAGGGAAAGAGTAAAAAGCATCCTCTCCAAAAGAGTTCAGTGACAAATTGCTCCAAGATGATATTATAGATGCAAAAATAATTATGGAAGACCAAAAGCAGCAATGGCAAAAGTTGGCTGCACAATTCTTTCAAATGGGTGTGCGAATAGAAAGAAGTACAACCTCGTCAATTTCTTTGTGGCTTCAAATGGTGAATTGATTTTTTTAAGTCAATTGATGGCTCCAAAATAAAGAACACAAAAACTTTGAGTTTGATGTTGGACGAAATTGTTTTAGAGGTGAGCATACAAATTGTTGTGCAAGTTGTTATAAACAATGCAATGGTATGCATAGCCGCTAGAAGATTGCTTCAAAAGAGGCATCTGACATTTTTTTGAACCCCTTGTGGAGCCCATTGCCTTCTTTTGGAAGACATAGGCAAAATTGATTGGATGAGACCGATTGTGAAAAATGTAAGGAATATAGCAAAATATATTTACAATCACTCATGGGTTCTTAACTTGATGAAAGATCACACCAAGGGGGAAGGAGCTTGTGCAATTGGGTGCCACAAAGTTTGTATTAATTTTCTAATATTGCAAAGTATTTCTAGTTTATTAGCATCCTTGAAACAAATGTTTATGAGTCAAACATGGCTAGACTCAACATATTCAAAGAAGGGTGATGGAGAGAACCGCAAAGACAATTTTTTATGATGTCTTTGCCAAGGGAGCTATAGAAATTGTCAAGGTAACTTCAAACTTCAATTTAAATTTCAAATTGAATCCTTTATTTTTAAACTTTGAATTATTTATTTCATTTTTACTTTAATTTGTTTGTACTTTGTAGGTATCGAAGTCATTGGTGAGGATTTAGCAATTGGTTGATAGGGAGCAAAACTCAATGAGATACATTTATGAGGCCATCCAAAACTATTACAAGGGTAATGCAAGTAGATTTGCTCCTATTTGGGAAATCATTGATCGAAAGTGGAACAATCAACTCCACCAACCCATTCATACAATGGGGTACCACCTCAACCCCAAGTTTTTCTACTCCAATAGCTTCACATATGCTAATGGGGTGGTTATGGAGGGCCTCTCAACATCCATTAAGAGGATGACCCCTCAAGTTGAGGTGAGATACCTCATCATTTCAAAGTTGTAGAATTATAAACGAGCTAGGGGGAGGATCTTTTCTTTGTCACTAGCTATTCAAGGAAGATCCACCTAGCACCAAGTAAGAAAAAGTGAAATCTCATATCTTGCAAGTTACAAATTACAATTATTAATAAAATATTGTTTATTTAAAAACTCTTAAATATCCCATGTGCAAGTTCCAGGTGGGAAGATTATGGTGGAAATACCCCAAACCTCCAAAAACTAGCCCTTCAAATTCTATCTCAACCTTGTAGTGCTTCTTGTTGTGAGTGCAACTAGAGTTTGTTTGATATCATTCACACAAAGAAGCGTTATAAGTTGACTCAACAATACCTAAATGACCTAGTTTTTGTGCAATACAACCTTTGTCTTTGCACAAAAAATGTAATGGACAAATTAGAGCAGCCTATTGATTTGGATGAAATTGATCCCTATAGTGACTAAACTATGCAAGATGATGAGTCCTTGTTTATGAAATTGTTGATTTCTAGAGATATGCTATGGAGGATGTGGCTTTAGCAGAAACAAGGGAGATTGGATTGTCATTGGATAACATTGATGTGGCAAAGGAGGAATCACTTCCATCTAGCAACATGGTGGAGCCACATGCAAAGTCTTCTAAGCCAAGCGAGGAGCCACAATTGAGTGCAAGGACTAAACACTTTGTTGCCCAATTTTTACGAGAACAAGGAAAAGAAAATTGTAAAAAATCTTAACTTTTCCCTTGCCTAGATACACAATTTATGACAATGATTTTCAAAGACAATCATCATAAATCCATAATAATTGTCAGTTAACTATTATATTCAGCTTTGCATGATGATGCAATTTTGTTCCATTTGCATTCAAGAATCAAATCAAATAGCAAACACTTCCCCATGGTTGTTTAGACTCATTTGATACATTTTTTAATTAGATTTTGCAAGAACTATGGCATGAACAATCAAGAAGCAAATGAAGAGTACAAACATTACAGCTTTCACAAGCACTTCCATAAATTGTCATTGTTCAAGCTAGTTTCGCCTTGTATCAAATTTGAAATAATTTTGAAATCTTACTAAGTGTTTAACATCAAAATTGTATTTGCAAACTTCAAGTAGCCCACTAGTTGAAAATTCAATTTCCAGCCATTAGGAAGCCATCTAGGCCTAGAGCTTTATCTCATTGTAATAAGGAAACCATGCTCTAGAGCTCTTCTCTCATCACTACGATTATGATCATGGCATTTTCTTCCTCAATGATCAGCATTGGTATTCTCAACAATACTTTGACTTGTGTTTCTTTCCTATTTTAGTCTTGTAATGGAGCGAATTCACACCCTAGGAAAATCCCCCATTTAATTTCCCCTACCTTAGAAAATATAAACTCGATGATGTAAAATCCACTGCCACCACCTTGTCCCTTCCACCAAGCCACATCTTTTTGCGTCGATGGAGGAGTTTT
>VDFB02226620.1:0-29217 GCA_007258455.2 Sequoia sempervirens | reverse complement strand
GGACAAGTGGCGGGAGAAATATTAATATTTAATTATATTGATTAAATATTAATTATTTAATGTTTATATTATAAAGTTATAATTTTAAATTATAACTTAAGTGATTGCCTTGAGGGGTGCGCCCATCATCAGAAGGGGCCAGTTTCACATTTGATTTAAATTAAAATATTCAGCTGAGAACTATGGAGAATTAAAAAGATTAAAATATGAATATTTTAATGAAAACCCTATTCTTAAGGAAATCGCACTTTTCAGCCTTAAGAGGGTTTTGCATTGGGATTTGTGCCATTATGAGATTATTGAATTTGATATTGATCAATTTTTGGTCTGAGCCTGAGACTTAGGGTTTCACGTTCGATTCCTTGGAGAACGAGCCATCTCCAGCGGAAAGCAATTCAGAGAGTGTGCAATATCACTCGATTTATTGCCTACAGGGGTTTTCTCATTCAGAGTGAACTACAGAGCATCAGAGAAATTCATACCATCAGTTATTTGCAGTTGTTTGTATTCAGATACCTTCTATCACCTTGGGCGTACTTTTTTCAGAGGTTTAGTGGTTGATCTGAGGAGGCCGTACAAAATAAACCAGCTGCTGTACTTGGCCGTACTTCTGACAGGCCGTACCCTTGCATTTCAGCCGTACTTTCTTGCTTGAGAGAAACGCCTTTATCAGAGGTCTCCAGTTTGCAACAAAAGAGGCGCCTATATCACTGGAACATTCGGTGCATGCCAGACGAAAGGAAAGAAGCCATATTCATTTCTGCCGTACTGTTTGTACCTTCAGCCGTACCAGCAAAACAGGTTCTTTTTACTAATCAAAAATCATTGTTCTATCTTTGCATATTACCAGATCAATGTTATATGGTATCATTGGATAAATAAAGAATACGCCTTCATTATTATTGTACCTTCTCAAGCAAATTGAAGACTTAGGATTTTTATTGGATTTACATTAAATTTCTGTCAAAGCCGTACTGTCATTAAATGCATTGAAAACACAAAAATTGCAAAAAAATCACAAAACTTCAGAAAACGTCAGAAAACCTAAAAATATCAATCAGAACAGTAACAGGGGGAAACCTAGGGTTTCTACAGTGTCTATCATGGCAGTTATAATATTTTCTTATATATCCCTTTCGAATGGAAATTTGATGGTTCTACAGACCTTGTTCTAAAGTTCCATGATTGGCACAAGTTGGTAGGATGCCGGCATAAGAAGAGTAGTTTTTTTAATTTTTTGTGAAACATGTTTACTGAAAATATCTATAAGTGAGCAAGGCTCAATTTCTGCATATCAAGCAAGGTTGTAATAGATGGGACTGCAAGCTGACGAGTATGTCTTGTTTCTTGTGTGATTTTTTGATGAGATTGTAATTCATTGTTGCATGTTTTTCGAACACTTCCTATGCCTTTTGTATGCTTCCACATTTTACATATATAACAACCAGTGCAGTCCCCACTGCAACTCCTGATAACACTTCTTTTTCTTTATTCTAATATTTATATCCTGATCCAAAGCTTCCATTTTGGCATACCTAGGTGGATGTTGGCGAATTTTTCTAAGTTCAGGTTAATAACCGATAGTTAAATCCAAAAACTATTGCAACTCCTGTATTGTAAACTGTAGAAGATTTTGATGTACAACTTTCAATACAGTCTTCTTGCAACTGCCAGCCAGGGCAAGTGGAGGCAGTTGTATTCACAGACAAGTTTTGTATAATTTGACTTGGAAGTAGGCAAAATTCTTTCAAAAACATATACCTATCTTTTTTTGTTCTGAGGTTCATGTAGTGTTTTCTATCCATCCATCCAGTCTCAGAATTTTCATCTATAATAACTCGACTAGTTCCGTTCCTTCCAAATTCCAAACCCATCTTAACAATTCACACTTCATTGTACAAGCTCTAAGTTTATCCTTTCGAATATGCTTGGGCCTATATATGCCAATTAACATTTAAAGCACACTGTAGATCCTTGAATGAGCTAGCAGCTGGCTAAGCAACAGTCGCAGCGCAATCTGTAATGTCCCCTTCTCAAACCTGATCTTTCTAGTGACCGTTGGCCTTTTCCTTGGGAACCCGAAGGCTAGTCGGAAGATAAATTAGGGTTTACTATTTTTGAGGAGGTCATTGCTCAGAGATGATGGATTTTATGGCTGATCCTTTCTGGGTTTTTAGAGAGCTTCACAGTGGTGTGTTCATCTCGGCATTCTGAGCATTTTCCGGAATTTACTATTTTTAGTAAATTCTATTTTTAGCAGCTTTCCAGTTGAGTTCAGCTCGGTTGACTTCCTGCTTCAGTTGGTCAGATGTTTTGCTCAGTATTGGCTTCAGGGCACATTCGGAGGGATAAGTAAGTCATTTAATTAAAAAAAGTCACGTTTTAAATATTATATTTTAACGTTGACCATGGGCCTAGATTAATGACTTAATGATGTTTTTAAAAAAGGGGGTCTTTGAGGGTGGCGTCCTCATTAAAAGATTATTTTAATTATTTCTAAAGTCTGAGCAAGCTAATGTTGGGCGCATTTATTAAAGTATGATATTTATTTAAAATATCAAATCTAAAGCTTTGAAGGAAAAGTACGCCCATCGTTGAGGAGATTGGGTTTTGACCTAAAAGCAGATTTTAGGGTTTTGCGAAGTCAACTGAAGAGTTATAAAGAGGAGTCTTGGTGCATCATATCTCTATCTTTGGTCTATGCTAATGTTATGCTGCCGAAATGGTTGCGGAATTGCTTCGAGGAATGAATGCCTCCTAGTCTGGGCTCAACTTCGTGCTTGAGAGACAGCACCTAGTGGAGAGGTTTGCGTAGTTGAGTGTTTGTAGTAAGTTTTGCATTGTAATCTGCATTTGTCCAAGTAGTTTCAGTTTTGGCATATTAGATGTTTTTGGTTTTTGCAAGTTTGCTACAGCAGATTCATAGTTTATCTCATAAATAAAAAAAAGACAAAAATTTCATTGTGGGTATTGTCTATTTCTATCCACCTTGGCTAGGCGCCATAGTAGGCAAAGTTGTAGATTTTTGTGAGAAGTTTCTGATTTTATATAAGGAAATCGCCCCTGTACTGGGCCGTACCATCTGCTCAGCCTTGGGATTTGTGCATTAATTAATGCTTGCTCCTTGGGACTGTTTCTTGTTGTTAGTTTGAGCGCCATTTTGGTAATAGTGTTTTGCAATCAATATCACGTCATTTGAGTATCTAGAGAAGGAGTTATGAGCTGATCAAGAAAACTGTATACAGCTGGTTATTTGATGAAACATGCAGGACAGTCATAACAGTGTGTCGAAATCTGCAGCTTCATTCTTGGGTGGGTGTTGAAGAGCATCTCAAAGACTCTACGGTGGCCTCATTGGAATTTCCCAAGTTTAAAGAGGTTAGATCTATTTAATGATCTTTCATTTTAAGCTATACTTCTCGGCAAAGGAATACACTAATATTGTACATCTCCATTTATATGATGAATTGTATCTTTGCAAGATTTCATCTTCCATAGTGTAAGCCGGCAGTAGTACTGACCGCAAAATATAATCTTGCTTCATCATGTTGTAATGCTCTGTTTACTTCCAGCAGTTGATATTGTTTCTAATTGACCTCCGCCCTATGGTAGCTACTTTCCCATTCTGGGTTAGCAAGCACATTCTGGGTGTTGAGTATTTCTAGCTTTCCACATCTATTTTCAAGTTTTGTTATTGTAATCACTCCGTCATATGTTCGCCCCTCACTCCGCATTGGATTGGGTAGCACATAGTTGACGTCGAGTTCCCTTTCCAGCAAATTAGAGTAGAAGATCCTCTGACCAATGCTCGCCATCATCGGCGCCATACTGGTTAGAGTTGTTTCAGTACGTTTGGGTTTATCTTCTAACCTTAACGGGTACTTGATTGAAATGTTGTAACCTGATAATTGTGAAAAACGAAAAAATTTGGCTCGGAATATTTCACAATCCTATAGTAAGTTGCTTGTCTCTCAATCTTCTACAAACTTAAATAGCTTCGTCAGCAAGCCTCAAGCTAAGAAGGAAAAATACCTGAGGCTCAAGCTCTTGACTAACCTTAGGTTGGATTTTGACTCTTAACACAGAACCTGCCTTAACGTCAATGCTACTGCTGAACATCCATCCATGACACTTGTAGTCATTACTAAAAAAATATTTGGATGTTCCCAGCAATTAATTGAATTTAATACCCAGAAGCATTTAAAGCTTTGTGTTTTCTTGTGTTTTAATATTTCGAAGGAGAAAGTTTGGAGTTGATTTCCAGCAATGATTGCAGTTGATAAGGCCTTTATCTAGAGGCATTTCTTTGCAAAATTTGTTCTGCATTGCATACATGATGATTTGGGGAAGGTGCAACCAATCCTGTCAAAAAATCTGTTTTGGATTATTTACAAGTATCTCCATACCTTATTGCAAAGCTTCCAATTTTGCATTCATTGTATAGAATGATATTTTTTTCCTTGGCTTTCTACAATTTCAATTCTATTATACAGAAATATCATTACAGTCAATAGGAGAAATATGAGCTGCTCCTTAAATCAACTCATGTACACACCCATGCATTTATATAGCTTATCACTACTCTTCGTATGAGAAAACCCATCAATTTTATATATGATCCCAAAGGGACCCTTGGGCTTCCATTCACATATTTTCTGTAAGCACTAGTTAAACTCCTAGTATTTCTTACTAATCACTGAATATTACTGACGCACATCCTGCCATCTTGATTCATTACCATAATCATTTACAGGGCTTTAGGCACCCTGGTGACATTTAATTGATAAAAATGACCTATAATTTTTTGATAAAACATGCTTTTACTTCTCCTCTTTGTCCTTTGGATTCATACTGTTCACTGAAATCAGCATAGAGGACAAAGTGAAAGTTTATGAACTACAAGTTATGTGCTAAAATCAAAGTATATGTGTTATATTAATAGAATTTTGCTGTTTATTGTGGTGATATAAATTTTAGCTCGCTTTCTGCCTCAACCTATATTTATATCTTGGGTCTGCCACTTTTTCTTCTTGTTCATGTTTCTTGTGAAGATTTGCATAACACAAGATCTTAATCTTAGTATCAATAAGAAGGGAATGACGACAATATGACTGAGGAGTAAAAATCTGTCTTGATCATTGATAAACAGATTATCACCTGATAAGTAGGGTCTAGAAGGCATTTCATCTATAAACTGTTAGTTTTATGATCAGATGTGATGCACAGAAAATTAATTCAAAACCAGACACAATAACACAGCAGATACCCTGGGAAAACCCTCCACTTGAGGGAGAAAAACCCAGCAACAATATATCACTTATATATTGATTGTCAACAAGAATTGTCTCCTTTACAATAGGGCCGATAAGAAGGCCAACAAGAAGCACCACAATCTGATGCAAATACAGAAACAAAGTGATGCAATCTGCTGATAATGATCTCAGCCTTCTTCACAAATATCGATCTGCTCTTGAAACAAACTCGCACTTGAGAAACTCGAACTTGAGATGAACAAATGAATGGATGTCAATGAAAATGAATGCCAAACAATGAAATGCCATTGATTATATATACAAGTGAAAGGGAGAGACTCATCCCTTCAATTCTTCATGTCGGCCTCTATACAAAAGATGTGACTCTAACAAATAATGGCAACTCTTCATAAAAGAAGTCGGCTTCACTTAATAACAAATATAAAATGCCTCTTAATGAAATTGCATCCACAATGATGTCGGCCTCATCAAGAGTTGCGTCTTCTTCATGAAATCGAGTCTCTCAATAATTAATCATCATTTAATATGCAAGACGTGTCTCTTCATAAACATAGCTATTTCTATAAATTAAATAGCCAACAGCTATTATTTAATTTAGCGAATAGTGTAAAGGAGATCGGCTGGAATAGACAATCGACGCTGCATGATAACATCAACATAAACCATATGAAAAAGAAATTAGCTTTTTTTTTCTGTTATTTTATTTGAATTTCTGCTTTGGAAATCATTGGCCGAAAGGTTATTTAACTTAATATCAATTAAATACATGAACAGCAAACTTATATTTGATGCCAAAATATTGCCTGATCAATATTGCAAGTTAGTGTTAGTATACTGCATTTTTGGGAATCAGTGGTTATTGAATTACATTTTTATTAGTTTTAATGGTTAACTTTCTTTCTGTTTCTTATTGTAAATGCATTTTTATTTCCAGTAATTTTTTAATATACACTAGATATTGTTGTTTTCTTGCTAAAACATTATTGGTACTTAAAAGGACCATTACTGTACTGTTCACTGTCTGGCACTTATAAGATTAAGTTTTTCAATGAATTACAGATGTCAAAGAGGTAAGGGGCATTGGCCTGCAAGTCTTGAAATTAGAAGCAGTAGAATCATGCCATCAAGGTAATCTTTATTACTAGAGCTTCATGGATTTATCGTCCATCTATATTTGACTTGTTATTACACAGTTCTTATCATAGCATTCTTAAGTCTTAAAGTTTCATGAGAGGGATTTCCTCTGTACTCTTAATGCTTATGAGACGGTTAACTTCTGTTTTCATTATCTTTATGACATATCCTCCTCCAATCTTGTTTGTGCGCCATAGATAGGAATTTCATGAAATAAACAAATTGTCATAAATTATGGTACATGGAAACCATGTCATTTGTGCCAATCATCTATTGTATTTGAAGGTTAGGATAAGAACATATATCTATGTTAACAACATTTGACAAAATTGCTTTCTTTCAGATAAATGGGGTAGCATTGGGAGGGATTTTAGTATCAGGCCCTATTCTGAGGATGTCAGTGAAAACAGATATGGCTATATGTTATTTCTTTTTTAAATTAAGTTAGGACTGAAGACCAATCCCTGATATAAGGGGGACCGAAGAAGATTGTCTAAGATAAGCTTATGGTTTATAAGACATTTTCAGGATGCATAATTGTTAGGTTTATAATTTTGATATTATTACATTAGAACTTTTCTAACAAAATGTAAGACACCAAAAAAATAGAGGATTGTGCCCTCCTAAATTTCTTTCCAGAGCCTTTAAGGAACAATTTAATGAGTCTTGGATTGACAAATTCACCTAGATTAGACATGAGCATCGACAAACAGATGCTAGTGATCATCAATCTTATGTGAAAATATTTTGTAAAATTTTGATGCAATCAATCTTAGATTAGTTGAAAAACTCATGCCCCATCATAAGTCAGCAGACCCAATTTGAATTTGAATTTGATGATTTACCAAAACTTGACAACTTAAAACATAATTTTCCTACAAAACATAAATTTCATGCAAAATATAGCTGCAGAATGTATCAAATGAGTTTGTGAAACATTGTGGAAGTGTTTCCTATTTGATTTGAATATGATATCCCATCAACTTTCGAATACAACAATTGATAATTATGATATGTTTTGTGATGATTGAAATTCAGCATCAAAAAATATATATCCATGCATGCTACAACAATTTACAGTTTTCTATTCCTCAAATACATCCTAATGAGAGTTTGGGCCTTACTCTCCACTATAGGATATGGCTTCACCCTTGGGCTAGAGGGCAATGACGACTCCTTTGGCTGAACATTATCATCTATCATGATATCATCCAATCCAATAACCAATGCTACACCCTTCTTGACTTTGCTCTCAAAATCAGGAATTTCATCTTTTGTAAACATAAGGGCATCTTCATCTTGCACAGTCTAGACACTATATAGATCAATCCCATCCAAGTCATTCGGTTCTTGAACAATCGTGTCAACTTTTTTGGCATGAAGGACAATGTTGTATTGCATAGAGATAGGGTCCTTGAGGCACTTTTGTGAATTTGTTGTGCTTCTTCATGTGAATGGCCTTAAAAAAGCTCTAGTTTCCCTCACATCTAGTAGTGCTATGAGGTTGAGACAAAATTTGTATAGCTAGATTTTGAAGATTTTGAATATTTTTGCCCCAACTTTCCCACCAAATAGTTGCAAAGAAATTAACTTTTTTAAGAAATAATTGAAAGTTATAAGCTAAATGAAGATTGAGATTTTTTTGTTGCATGGTGCTTTAGTGGTTCTCCCTAAGATAGCTAACGGCAAACTAAAGAGTCTCCCATTAACTTTCTTTTAGCTTGCAACACCCCAATAATTACATCCCTTGTCTCATATTAGGGGCTTTTCTCTCAATGCATATTGAGAGGCCTTGCATAACCTCCCCATGCATATGCCTAAAGTCCTCTGAGAAGGAAACTTTGGGGTTGAGGTAGTACCCTGTTACATGAGTGGGTTGGGGGAGTTGATTATTCCACCTGTGATCAATGACCTCCTTAATGGATTTATAATTTGCGCCATCTCCACTCTAGTAGTGTGGGATGTCCTCCTTGATGCTATCCATGGCCTTGTAAAAGTAACACATTAGGTTTTGCTACCATCCACTTACCAAAAATCCTTGACTTAAAGCTTTGACATTTTGAAACAAATTAAAGTTGAAAGTAAAATAAAATTCTAAACAAATTTAAACATATTGTAATTAGAGTTAAGAAAAAGTGAAAATAAGGGATACAATTTAAAATTTAAATCAAAGTTTGAAGTTACCTTGATGATCTCTAAATCTCTCTTTCTGGAGACACAATAAAAAATTGACTTTGTAACCCTTTCTCCATCAACTCTCTTGTTGCAAACCATATCACTTTTGCTTGCACAAGAACTTTGCCCTTTGTATGATCTGTCATCAAAATATGAACACAATGGTGTTTGTAGATGTATTTGGTGTTCACAACAACTTCCACCATAGGTCTAACGCAATCAAGTTTGCTTATGTCTTTCAAGAGGAGGTCAACATAATTGTCAGTCCAAAAGGTCTAAAGAAGTGTTAGATGCCTCTCTTGAAGCAATCTCCCTACCACCACATTTGTTGTTGCATTATTTGTTACAACCTACACTACATTTGCTATGCGCACTTCTAATAATATCTCCTGCAACATTATACTCATATTCTATGCATTCGTTAGCTTGTTTAATGCACTTATGAACCTAAAAAATACCATCTCACCGTTCAAAGCCTCGAGAAAATTGACAAGTGCGATTCCTTCCATCTACCCACCCATGTGATAGTATGGTGCATCTGTACTTTTGCCATTTCCTTATCTTCTCTTCTATAATTTGTTTTGCATTCGTCACTACCTTTTGGAGCAATGACTACCTATGTAATATGGAGTAGGTGCTCATACCCTTTCCCTACAATTGTCAAGGCAATGACCAAATTTTCTTAATGTGGGCCTCTCATTACATTGAAAGAAAGGTTGTAAAACAAAAAATCAACACAAACCAAGTTTTCTTTCTGATGCTTGTCCTTGTTCCAAAGTCTACCTTCAAATGAAGGCAATGATCCAAGTGTTCTATGGAACAAAAAAGCCTAATGCCTGAATTCTATTTGAGCTCAATGAAGTGGATGTGTTGTGAATCAACTAGTTGCAATTGGAGTCGACAATCTCTACCATATCAACCTCTATTTCTTACCCTGTGTTGGGATTAATGATTTTTTCTACGGTAGTGTTTGCCTTATCCTTCCCAATTTCTTTTGGTTTGTCAATGTAAGGCACGCTTTCATCTCTTATTCCAGCTTCGGCTCAACATTTTGACATAGTTTGATGTTATGGCCAACAATTCGTGCAAGGTTGTGCTTAAGGCGATTGATGCCTCCACTGATCTTCAACCCATAGCAGTTGCAAGTAATGGTCATCCTATTAGGTCCTGCTATCCCATGCTTCTAAGCAACATTCTTTCCTCTAGTGAGGGACTTCTATTATTTAGTGTGCTTATATGCTAAGTGTGTTGGTTGAATATTTTACAAACTTGTAAGGGTTGGCAAAATGGTGGTTTCAGCCACAGTGTGTGAGTTAAACTCTCCTATTTAAGGGAAGGCTCCCCCTATCTAATTAATTAAAACAAATATGGATGGAACAACAATCTTTCCTCTTGTTTCAGGAAAGATTAAACTCTTTTCTCTTTACAGAAAAAGCAGGATTAACTTTTAAATAAACTCTTATAGCAGTTTGTAATAAACTCAGTAGAAAGGAAATGAAGTTTCCTGAAAGCTCAAAGACTTCTGTCACTTCCTTCGGGACGGGAAAGCAATTTCAAGCACAAAGTCTTGAAAATCTGCAATCCTATCTACCTTTTTGAAAGATAATTCCAATGATAATATACAGCATAAGACAACACAAAGTCTACAAATATGATGTATCTATTAACTACTATGAATGAGAATCGTTACGAGCACAAAGACTTGCAATTCTTCTTAACTTCTAAATTATGAATTCAATCTCCAACATTTACAGCACAAAGTCTGAAAATATTTCAATTGAAGCTCTCCCTAGCAATCTTCCACAATCTTCAAATAATCACAAAGTAATGCTCCAAAATGACATAAGAACACAATGAATGCAAAGTAGGATTTCAACACAAAGTCTGAAATCTTTAACTCTTTGATATTATTTGAAAAACATAAACTTATAATTATAAAGCTCAAAGTCTTTATGAGTACAAAATTCTGCAGAGTTTTCTTGCTTGCCAAAAATATATATATATATATATATATTACAAAGGACCCTCTCAAGTATTTATAGGAGAGAGGTCATGAGAAAAAGGTGGGAGGATCCCATCTAACTTGAGAAATTCTCTCAACCACCAACTACTTGCAATTGACTTATTCCAAATTACAGTCCTAAATTATCTTGACTTGTAATTTGATTACATGTAATTACAATCTTCAATAATGCGAGTAGCATGGCCACTTGTGATTACAATTTCTGACTTTACATGTAATTTGTCAAAACAAAATTACAAATGCATAATTGAAATTATTCTAAGTGTCCAAGACACGACTCTAACTACATCATCCTTCGTTTGCGATGATCTTCATGCTGCTTCAGGATTTTTTTTTAGAACTTGAAGTATTCAGGATTGGTGAAGACATCTCGAACTTGGAACGGGAATTCCCAGACTTTAATGGATTCAGCCCCAAAACCCTGCTAACCTTTATCACAGGCTTGGAGTAGTACCATTTCTTTAGGAAGGAAGTTCTTCTCTTCGTTGCGTTCTTTTTCCATGCTTGATTTACTTTGTCCCTAGATGGCTTCATGAGGATTATTGACCTTCAGGCTGCTCCATGAATTATTGTTGTATCTCTTCTTTCTTTTGTTTACTTGATGAAGAACCCATAACACCTTATTCAAGATGAAATTGTTATAAAACAATACCCATGCCTTGATTTGTTGGTTTGATAGATCATGTATGCAAACAAGACTGACAAGGGAAGGGATAAATTGATGCAAAAATGGGTTCACAAGTGAATTTTGGGTTTTGGAAGGCTGATAACTAGGAAAGTGTATAATCGGGATTTTGGAAACATATTGCAAGTGAATAAAGTGCAAGGTAGGAAAAATGAGAGGTCATTGCAAGTTTATTTCTGAAACTTCTACTTGCAACCTTGGTCAAAATCTCCTACTTGTAGTTGGTTTATAAAGTCCCAATTTGCAGCCAAGGGCATCATTTTTCTTTCTTTTTTCTGCAGAAAATGGAAATGAGATGATGGAGAAATGGGTATGTAAATGAAATGAAATGAAAGGAAAATTTATGGCAAATGAAATGAATGGAATGAAAGTGAAATGAAATGAAATGCAAATGGTATGAAATGAAAAATGCCGAGAAAGACGTTTTTGAAAGACATTTTTATGGAATGAGGAAAACGTGTTTGGGAATGGAGGTGTTTTTGAATGAATGAAAACACATTTTTTTATTGAAGGCGTAAAAGATGGAATGAGAGGCGAATGGCGTGTTCCAAATGGAGGTGTATGAAAGTAAACACGTTTTTCAGCATAGATGTGTTTTATAAAATAGCATATGAGATGGAATGAAGGGCGTATGAAAGGAAAATGCATTTTCAGCTGTAAGTGTTTTATAAAATATGCAAACTCAGCTTTATAGAAAGGCAATCCAGGAACAAAAGATTTAAAGCAACAAAAACAAAAAAATAAAAAGAAACAAAGAACATACCTGCGACAAGAGTTTACAAGCCAAAATAAAGAAAAATAAATAAATAAATAAAACCCTAGGCGCCTTGAGCAAACTCAAATCTGTAAATTTTAATGAACAGATTATATGCACAAAAATAAATTCAAATCAGACACAATAACACAGCAGATACCCTGGGAAAACCCTCCTCTTGAGGGAGAAAAACCCAGCAACAAAGATCACACTTATATATATAAATGGCAACAACAAATATCTTTACAATGAGGCCAATGACAAGGCCATCCTTTAGCACCTAACACAGATGCAATGATTGATAATAATCTGCACTTCTTTGATAACTAATTCTGACCTTGAATAGATTCGCAACCTGCTCTTAAGGAAATTCGCATTGGACTGAAATAAATCGAACTTGATGATTGCAAATGATAAAGAGAACTCCTATATATAGAAATCCAAGAGACACCTCCTTCTATAAGGCAAGTCGGCCCAAGCAATGAATATGTCTCTTAATAAATGTGACCAATCAATAGTAAGTCGTCCTCATATGAAATCACGCCAATGTTGAAGGAGGTCGGCCTTGGATGAAGACGTGTCTTTATTTCTTTAATAAATTCGAGCCATATAAATTAAATAGCCTTAAGGCTATCATTTAATTTATCATGCTGGAATATCAAATCTCGAAGCTGTTTATCATTAACACTCCCTCTCATCTAGAGAGAATACTTCCAACTGCTCAAAACAAATCACCTCAACATGATGCCCATCACATTGGCTACAACCAGATGTGAAAAAGAAGAATATCACCCCAACGTGATATTAGATATCGCCTCAACATGATATCAACCATAATGGCTACAACCATACTATGGTAAGTACAAGTGTTCATCACTTGCGTGATGTTGTCACCTCAACGTGACTTTCACCATGACTCTCTCAGAGGGTGAAACACAAGGGCTGAACATATATGTCATGGAGTTCCCACACATGATATCCACTCATGACTCTCGTAGGGTGGAAACAAGGGCTTTCACCTAAAAATTGGCTCCCAGGAAAATGCATTAACAAGGGCTTGCACCTCAAATTCCTCCGGCCCCCGAGAAAAATGCATTAACAAGGGCTTGCAGACTCAAATTCGCCCTCAGAGGAAAAATGCATTTCAAACAATAGCTCACTGACACTCAGGACTCTTACTACCAAAGCCGGATTCCCTTCCACCATACCAAGCTTATCTTGAAGTACACAAATTTTATCCCTCGGTGGAGAGGCTTGGTGAGAATATTCCGCCACCGGGCCATCGCTAAGTAATGTAATTAAATCTATGTACCTCGCATCTACATATATCTTTTGATGTAGTGGTGGTACTTGATCTCAACATGTTTGGTTCTGTCATGAAACACAGGATTGATAGAAAGCTTCACACAACTCTGATTATCAAAATGAATGATAGTAGGCTCCAATGATTTTCCAAACAATCCTGCAAGGAGCTTATGAAGCCATACTGCTTCTCGAGTTGCCAAACAAGCTGCAATATACTCTGCCTCTGCTGTACTAAATGCTACAGATGACTGTTTCCTGCTACACCAGAAAATCATAGCGGAACCCAAACCGGCAATGCCTTGAGGTGCTCTTCCCGATCTATGACATAAATCAATCAAAAATCAAGAAACCATGTAACTCCAAGTCTCAGATCCGAAGAATACCTCAACCCATATCCAATCGTACTCACGCAAGTATCTCGTGATATGTTTAGCTGCAAATAAGATGTATCTCACTTCGATTACATAAACCGCTAAGTGCAGGCATCACCGTGATGATAAATGTAAGGTCTAGTTAACTAGATAGCTATCAAAGATCCAATAAGCCGGCTCCTCAGACAATGTAGGATCCACCAAGTCTCAATTAGCCGCAACCTCCTCTTTCAACTTATGTAGGTTGGTCTCCATAGGTGTAGACATGGGATTTGTAACCACTATGCCAAATTTTAAGAATGTCGTATTAAAAAATTTTTCCCTTGGTCAACGTTTCATCCTGCTTCTCCTGCAGCGTGCATGAGCCCAAGGTCCTTTTTCATCTCACCTCTAGAAGTCAACTCCTCTTCTACACTAAGAATCAGTGGATCTTCTCCAAAGAAGGATCAAATCATCAAATATATAAAACCAAACCACGTTTCACCATTGGATTACCTTGAAGTAGGATTTGAATCAGCATCATTCTTCAAGAAGCCCAAACTTGACAGGTACCGATCAATCCTTTCATACCATGCACGAGGAGCCTGCTTGAGACCATACAAGGCCTTCTTCGGCTTGCAAACATGTGACTCCTTCCCATGAACCTCAAATCCATCAGGCTGCTCTATATAAACCTCTTCCTCAATTACTCCATTGAGAAAAGCTGTCTTTACATCCATCTGGTGAATCTTCCATCCTCTAGATGCAGCAATAGCAATGATGGTTCTGACTGAAGTGTAGCGAGCAACAGGAGCAAATGTTTCTTCATAATCAACTCCCTATTTCTAAGAAAACCCGCGAGCCACAAATCTTGCCTTGAATTTCTCAATGCTTCCATCTACAACATGCTTTATCTTGAATAGCCACTTAGAAGATACCACAGACTTGCCCTCGGGTCTAGGAACAATGTCCCAAACATCATTCTTAAGAATTGATTGATACTGCTCTGTCATAGCATCTTTCCAAACCTGATGACAAGATGCTTCCTCAACACAGGTAGGTTCGGATTCTATAATCTGACTCATCAAGGCAGCATAACTGGATAACTTATGTGGCCTTTTTCTTTTTCTAAATGTGCCTCTAGGAGCTACAAAACTTTCAGCTTCTTGCATAGTACGCTTGGCCCATAGAGGTCTCTTTCTCCCAATAACAATGTCAGTAGGCCCATCAGTAGGTTCCAAGGGTTCAAACAGATCAATATCTTCTTTTTGTCTCCGTCTCCTTTCTCCTAATCTCAAGAGTAAGGTCAAATCTCCATATCTTGAGGAGACTTTCATTATCAATCTCCATATGAATCCCCCTCGATCTCCTCGGAATGCAAATACGTTCCCTCGACATCTATACCGGAGTATCTATCAACTTCCCCGACCAGAATGTATATTCTTTAGGCTTTTGATGTCTCACTATAGCTCACAAATATTCCCTTCTTGCCAGAAGGCTCTAACTTGGTTCTCTTTTCCTTGGGAACATGAATATAAATAGGACATCCAAAGATCCTCAAGTGGCTGACTTCGTGCTTCTTACCTCAGAAGGCTTCTTCCCGAGTCATATATTCTCCAAGATCTTATGAGGACTTCTTGTTCTCAACATATACACTCGTCCCGAAGCTTCGCGACATAGGAAGGTTTGCAAATCTGGATCAAGTGAATCATGGCCTTGCTCTAATGATTGTCCCTGTTTTCCTTCTTTGCAACACCATTTTGTTGAGGATTATAGGAACACAAAACTCCCTCTTTAATCCCTCGCAAGATCAATACGTAAAAACTTCCGGAAACTACCAGAGGTGTATTCTCCACCATTGTCGTGATCTCCAGGACCTTTATCTCTTTTACGTAAAGATTTTCTACCAAAGTTTTAAACTCTTTAAACCTATCCAACACTTCCTCACTTTAGATTCTGTAGAAAATAGATCCAAGTTTTCCTAGAGTGGCTTCAATAATAAACAAACATAATACATAAGAATCCACCTCAAGACTAAACAGACATAGGACCACATAAATCAGAATGAATAAGGTCTAAAATGCACTTAGATCTATTTTCTATACTATGAAAAGGGGCTTTTATATTCTTACCCAAAGCACAACCCTTGCAAGTACCTTCGTGCTCCTGGTTGAACTTAGGAAGGTCTGTCACCATCTTCTCCATGATAGGTAAGGCTCGAAAGTGTAGGTGAGCCAATCTCCGATGCCAATGATTGCAAAGACTTGAAGAGTCATGAACCAAAGCTTGTAAAGAACGGTGCATACCTTGTAAAGGTTTTCATGTCTAACTCCAATTACTTGAGCATCCTTGAATCTATATAGTTCTCCTCATTCACACTAGAATCCTTTGCCTTTGGAGAAAGCAACTTGATATCCCTTATCTTCCAAAGCCGATATAGAAATAAGATTACGCTTGATTCCGGGAACATAAAGAACATTACCCAATTGAAACGATATGCCGGAATCCAAATGAAGTGTGGAGGTCCCAATTCCTTTTACGGAGTAGCTGGCATCATCTCCAATGATGACTTGTTCAGAAGATTCCCTTTCCACCAAACTCGATAAGTGCTCCTTGAAGCCGCGGATGTGTCGCGAAGCACCAATCGGGCCGATTATCCGCGTTGGTGCTCTGAAGGGCAGGCTAATCGGGCTTTGATAATGCCGACAGAACAAACATTCACTTGAATCCTTTTGAGGAGAGGCATCATCAACATCCAGAACGGTGACCTGTTGCTTAGGTCTAGTTGGACAATACTTGGCGAAGCGCCCAAACTTGTCACAACTAAAACATTGAATCTTGGACATATCCCTTTTCTTCTTATATGGAGGTGCATCATCATTTCCCTTGTCCCAATTCCTCTTGAAGAATCCTTTCCTTCCATCTTTTCCTTTCTTCTTTGATGCATGGGAGGCGAGAACATGAATGTCTTCATTCTTTGAACTTTGACCAACGCCTCTTGCCACCAACCTTGATTCTTCTTGAATGCAATCAGATCTTAGGCGATCAAACTTAGGGAATTTCGATCTTGCACTGATTCCCTGAATGTAAGATTTCCTAGACAAAGGTATACCATTGAGAGCAAGCATGGTCAGGTCTTTGTCATGAACCATATGCCCTATTGTCGAGAGCTGATCTCTCAAATCTGCAATCCTCATAAAGTATACAATCACTGATTCACCTTTCGCCATCTTCACATGATGAGGTTGTTGCTTCAGTGCAAGTGCTCGACTGGTATTGTTGATTTCGTACATCTCTTCCAATGTTTTGAACATGTCTGTCGCTGTCTTCAACTTAGAGGCGATAGGCACAATATGATCCTTGATGGAATCAACCAATATCTTCATTGCTTTAATGTCTTTCTTCACCCATTGTAACTTCGCTTCTTCCTCCTCAGGTTCAGGAACGCTGGACTCTACGAACTCACCCAAGTCATTTTCACGCAAGGTAAGCATGATCCTAAACCTCTATGATGTGAAGTTAGATGCACCCTCGAGTCTATCCTCGATCTTCAAACCATTCACCATCTTGACTAAGTGAAGAAATTAACAAGTAGGGTATGCTGATTAGCAATAATCAGATCACGATTCTCTCAAACCCGCTCTGATACCATGTAAATTTTAATGAACAGATTATATGCACAGAAATAAATTCAAATCAGACACAATAACACAACAGATACCCTTGGAAAACCCTGCTCTTGAGGGAGAAAAACCCAGCAAGAAAGATCACACTTATATATATAAATGGCAACAAGAAATCTCTTTACAATGAGGCCAATTACAAGGCCATCCTTCAGCACCTAACACAGATGCAATGACTGATAATAATCTGCACTTCTTTGATAACTAATTCTGACCTTGAATAGATTCACAACCTGGTCTTAAGGAAATTCGCACTTGACTGAAATAAATCGAACTTGATGATTGCAAATGATAAAGAGAACTCCTATATATACAAATCCAAGAGACGCCTCCTTCTATAAGGCAAGTCAGCCCAAGCAATGAATATATGTCTCTTAATAAATGTGACCAATCAATAGTAAGTCGTCCTCATATGATGAAATATACCCCTTAATTTTTTCTTGGATTTTCAGAACACAAACCAACACTACGCCAAATGTTAGCGTTAGATCCCAAAAGATATCCAACTTTAAAAGATCTCAACGCCAAGAATGCACACTCAATCCCAAGGAAGGAGAGGTGTTGTCATATGGCGGAGAAAACAAAGCAATAATCTGAACTTGAAATACAAAGCTGGAAATGAAAAGTAGGCTGTGAACCAGCCATAAAGATTTCCACTCAACCATTTAAACAGTGGGGGGAATACCACAAACAATTCAACTAATTCATCCGCTGTGGCGGGCATCCACTGTTGAGTGGGAATTCTCCATTTTTCAGTGGGTACAATGAGAGTTACAAAGTTTATTCTCCACACTGGCGGTAAACCATCCAGGGGTAATTAATGTTTTACATAATAATTCACAAGTAAATGCAGCAATAATAATGACTGGATTAGTACTACTAATTCACAGCCTTACAATGAAATAAATTTGTAATTTACAAGTGTTACAATAAAATAACCAATGCAAATACTTGAAAGATGATTCTTCCAACTTTTAATCTTCCCAACTACAAAATTACAATTTAAAATCTGTACTACTGATAAGCTGATATGATAAACAGCAAACTGAAATAGCATTACCAACAACTATAAAACTCATAACCAGCAAGATGTAACATAAACCAGCAATGGAGAAGATCAACCAATGTCATATCTTCATCAAAACAGCTCCAAACTTTATCAAACAAAGTGCCAAATAGCAATGGAGGTTAGGCGTCCAAAGGCAAGTGACAAATCCCCTCCAAGAAACATACAACTTCATGGCACGATTCCCAATACAAGATAGCAGCAAAGGGGCAGCTTCTAAAGGAGGTCGACCTGCTCTAACAATTTCAAACCAGCACTAAAAAAATCTGGAAACTTGAGAGATGAGGCGCCTAGTGTTAGGAATTGCATTGATTAAATGCCTAGAAAGATTTTAAATTCATACGAAGAGCTGTAAATGAAAATCTCCTATAGCCATAACCATAAAACCAAAATTATTACTAAAATCTCTCTAACTTGATGCCTCTAATATGTCTTTAACAGCATTCCACTCCACTGGGACTGGGAACGGGACTCCGGGAAACGCGTTTCGGAGACGGGGGGACAAAGGGCCTTAGTTTGGGGACGACAGGGAGACGGCGGGGGGACGACGGCGGGGGGGTGGCGGGGGGGTGGCGCTGATATAGTTATACATATACTTATAGTACTTGAAAAACTAGTTTTGAAAAGATGTATAATAGTATAGCAGTATAAGAATTACATTTCAAATGAAACTATAGGAAATTAGTAAATTTATAACATGGCAAAATTTGAAATACTAAATCTAAATACAAAGATATTTGAATGCTAATTGCTAAATAAAATTTACCAAATGGAATTGTCAAATTGGAGATTTCTATTATATCGCCAAAGGCCCAAATATGAATAACGTTGATGATATGACAAAGTCTATAAAGATGATTAATTGATTACATGATTCATCATTAGTTCATTACAATAAGTAGCATTACAAAATGAAAACTGAAAAGACAAAATGCCAAAATGTCGAAACTCAAAATGTAGTGAATGGAGGCCTCTAATCATCTCCAAACTCCCCAGCACTGGAACTGCTGGACTCCACATGGTCAAGATCCCTCAAGCTCACACCAACCAGCCCTGCATCTGAAGTGGTAGGATCATCCTCATCAATCTGTGAAGGCTCCTCTGGCTCCACATCCCATCGTGCCTCTGGACTCTCCTTGTACACAATTGTCTTGCGGTCTATGAGACGCAAAGCACTGTGTACAGCCACAAGCTTCTCTGCTCTCTTAGAGGTAAGTCTGTTCCTCTTAAGAGAGTGGATGAAGCTATATGTAGACCAGTTCCTCTCAGCAGCTGAAGAACTGGAAACCTGGGATAGCAGACGAATAGCTAGAGTGGTGGTCAAAGATTTCGAACCATGACAATTCCACCACAAAAGTGGGTCCTCCTGTGCCATCGAAACTATATCCACCTTTGCTGCATCTGAATAGCCTCTAAGAGTGGCAAATTTGGTCCACCCAGTGCGAATTGTGCTGGCATCTGTAGAATCATACATCTTCTCTATGCACCTAAAGAAACCTGCCTTCACCTCATCATCCTGAATCGGTGTCACTCTACCTGGTCTAGCCATGTACCACTTAGGATTCAAGGCAAAGGCAGCCGTATGCAAAGGAGTGTTCAACTTGTCCCATCTGCGCTGAATGATAGGCCGGATGTGCTCATTGTAGAATGCTAGAGAGGGGTCCTTCACTTGCACAGCAGCCCTCATCTGGTCAAGCATAGAGTCGATGCACTCATACACCTCTCCAAGGTTAGGTGCATCCCCATCCCCATATCTGATAACCTGGAATACTGGAGAAATGATGGAGACAATGTATTTCGCATCAGTCCAAAACACATCACTCTTCACTATCTCCTTCACCCTTCTCCCCTGTGCTGTCTTGGCCTCGGCCCACCTATTCCACTCATTAGTCATAACCATGACTTGCAATGCCTCTTGTAACTCAATCATTCTCTCCAAGAGAATTTTAAAATATGATGCATATTTGCCTCACCGCTTTCAAGAACTCCTTTCACAAAGGTCCTGGCGAGTATGAAGTGGTGGTTGCGATAAAATGACTTACATCTCTCTGATCGCGACCTACCTCTAATCCAATCAATCTCCCGCTGTCCTTGAGTATTGTTCAGCGGCATGCACACAAACATAACCAAATATACCATAGGCTAATGAGTTTCTGCCGCTACCACATGGGTCGTGATTCTGTGGATTACTTGACCATTACTTCTGTGGCCCAACCTCCTCAATAGCCTCCCGAGGAGATGCGAAACCTGAAAATCAGCATCTTTACATGCCCTCACAATCAACTGCTTCATGGAAGTATGGCCCCCATTACGTGTGACCAAGGATGCAAGTTGATGAGTGGACGATGTATTAATGTCCGTCCACACCATCCATAATCATACCCAATCAGCTAAGATTCTCCTAGCCACCATAGCCATCATCTCCCTATAATAAGGAGACCGTGTAACATGAAATGGAATTCCATTGGCAAAAAAGAACTTGCCAATGGATTCATCTATCTCATCTCTCGACTGCACATTAAACATATTAGCTATGGGGTTACTTTGTGATGTCTGCAACTTGCGTTTCCCTGTGGCTGTCCCCCTAGCGACACTAGAAGTGGAAGTGGATGAAGTTCCAAACATCATTCCTCCCGTCTGAAAAGTATGTGGCACTGATGCATGCTGGATTTGCTGAAGGGCTGCCCTACCAGTCAAAGTAGTAGGGACTAAAATATTTGTGTCCTCTGGAATGCCCCAAAGCTTGTTAAACTCCATTCTATATTTTATATTTTTAGCCTCCTTCAAAAACTTACAAGGCTCCACACCTTTTCCTGTCCAAAAAAGAAAGTGTGCATTCACTCGAGTGATGCTACCAAACCATTCCATATGACAAATGTTGCACTTCCACTTCCTTGTTCCCCCACCTGAACTTGATGTGCTTTGTATTCTTGTAGCAAACTATTTCAGAGGAGACTTCGGATCAAAATGACCCCTAGCAAACTCTGCCAAGGTTTCTGAAGGGCAACCTGTACTAGCTGCTGCACTCGCCATGGAACTAGATTGGGCTGCAGGATCAGCCCCATGGTCATCCCCCTCATTCTCAGGTTCAAAATCTGAATCATGTTCACTATGAGAGTGAATTTTGAATTTCCATGTCATCCCCACTCATGTCTTGGGTGCTCATCGTGAAAGTGACACTGCATTTCACAAAATTAAAATAAAATCAGCCTACTTTAACAAATTGAAACAATGAACATTGAAAATTGAAATAAGTTAACAAATTTGAAATTTTACTTTGCAGTTTGCAAATAGAAATTAGAAAATAAAAAGGATTTGAGAAATAGAAAGGATATGAGGAAAAAAAAGCAAGCTCTATAAGCAATATAAATAAGTAATAACTAATAACTAATAGTATTTGAGAAATAGAAAGGATCTGAGGAAAAAAATTTAAAAAAGCAAGCTGTTTACACTTTAACAGTTTAACTTTAAACTTTAATATTAAAATTTTAAAATAAAAAAATTGATGTTGAATCTTGAGGGCAAAATGATGAATGATTCAATCATCTTCATCATTTTGCTCTCAAGATTCAACATCAAATCTGATTTTGAGTCTTTGAGATGAATAAGAAAAAAAGAAAACAAGTTTAAACTAAGAAAATAAATTTTAAAACAAAAACTTGAAAAACAACAAGAAATTTGAAAAAAACTTCAAAAACCCTACCTTGTGCTTGAAAAATCTCACCAAAATGAAGTAGAATCCTCTTCCTCCTCTTCTTCTTGCTCCTTCTCACTCCTAGCACACTTGCAATCTTTATTTTCACCCCTTCAATCAGACTTCTTCACTGTTTTTCTTCTTCTTCAGCTGGCTGCAAAAAAAAATCAGTCTTTGAATGTGATTGAAATGATCAAATCTTAATGTTTTCATTGTTTTGTGTTGTTTTAGAGGAAGGGGTGGGGCCCACGCCAACTTAGGGCAACAAGAAAATAAATATAAACTAAAAATTTAAGTTAAAATTTGATTTATGCGTCCATTGACGCGTCTCAAGACGGGAGACGGCTAGGCGTTTCCCAGCCTCCCGAGAAACGCCTAGACGTCTCCCCAGGAGACTTGGAGACGTCTACACGTCTCCAAGTTTCCAAGGAAACTTGGAGACGTGGAGACGTCTCCCCGTCTCCGGCGGCGCTCTGGTGGCGGTGGCGGGACGGCGGGGGACGCCAAGTACCCGTCCCCCCGTCCCCGGGACGTCCCCGTTTCCGAAACGGGTCATATTTTGGGGGAAACGCTGGCCCCGTGGTAATAATCAAGGCTGGAATGAATCACACTCTCAATCCACCATCTAGGGAACCATAGTTGCAGGCCCGAAGAATGGAGTAGAATTGCTAAGCTTTCCCTTAGCCGGATTCTGGATTTCAAACCAGCATCATAACTTTACAATATTTCCAAAGATAATCAGCTCTTCAAACAACAAAATATATAAGCTTCACTAAGTACCTAAAGCAACAAGAGACTCTTCACATTCCAAGAAGTTGAATCACTTCAACTTCCAAAAGGGATGCCACTTTAAGCATTTCACTTTTTTTTTTGAAATATTAAAATATCATTCAACTTCCCCTTTGTCCTTCATATTGCAACAATAAAGCATTTATTAAATAATTAAATGCTCACTTGACCCCTTTATGTCCCCTTCTTTAAAACAACTTGAAGTCATCAAGCCTAGGTGTGGGGTACAACTTCAAGACATGAAAATTGACTAAGTCTGAAACTCAGTCCAAGGAGATAACCAAATACAATGCCCAAGCTGCAATTGATGAATTGCTAAAAATAGCAAACTGACAAATGCCAACCGGCCCCAAGCTTATGATGATGTTTCGCCAAAAACAACTTCACAAAAATAAAATAAAGCGAAACCATCAGAAAGCCAAACTGAACACTAAACTTCAAAGGATTGAATTGCTGCTAGATAGATACTGCCAAAAGATAGACTTGCTAAAAATAGCAAACTGCTATAAATAGTAAGTCTGCACAACATCCTCTGAACGCCAACTGAGTAATATCTAAAAGAGGAAACCCTAGTTTTCTACTTCAACTTAGCCTATGGATTTCTAGAAATAAGTTAAATCCAAAAGAAGAGCATAGGGCTAAAATGGGGACATTACAGTCCGCCCTTCCCAAAATTGCTTGTCCTCAAGCAATGCCACCACACTCCAAGGAAACAATTTGATCCTTACCATGCCAAATAGGATCCTAGGGTCCCAAATCATCCTAGGAGAAAGATATCACCAACTGATGTAAGTACTGCACTGCTGGATGCCAACACAAGAAATCACCAGATTAAAATTAAACTAAAACATCATGGGAATAAATTCTAGAAGACCATCATTGGCTTCATCATCTTCAACTGTTGAATAGAAAACCCAAGTGATTCCTGGATTCCAAATCATCCTCAGGAACACTGATTCTCGAATCCGCGGCGCTATTTTGATTAAAACAATTCAATACTCAAAGTGGGTCAACATGTCATGATCCACAAAAGACAATGCACCAAACTGGTCAGTGCCTAGGTCCCATATCAGTTTGTAGGACCTCCAAATCTTACTGTCATAATTCAGATCAGCAACAAAAATATTTTCAAACATGCCTCTAAACCAATGCCAAACCAAGAGCAATGCTCCACACTTCATCACTATCCAAGAGGATGCACAATGCTTCGTTTGAAGGAAACTGATTTCACTGAAAGAACTCCAAGAAATATTCACATGTCTCACATCAAGAGTCTCAATTTGACAAATCAAATCAGCCAATAACTCGCTGTCCCAAAAAGTAATGTATGAGTTGGTACCACAAAATTCACTGTCAACCATCAATGAACAACCCATACCTGAACTTTGACCATACGAAAACATTCCCTTGCTTATTTGTGGCAGAAATTCAGTTCTAATAGGAGGTGGAGAGGCCTAGAAATGAAGTAACCAGCTTCCTAAGAGGTCTGAAATAATCATCTTGAGATCTGGTTTTTGGAAAATCAGCATCCAAGAAGACAAGCACCAGCTGCAACAAAAGAATTTTCCATCAAAATGAGCATAACTGCTCATGAACCAAGCTAGTGGCACCTTTAGCAAGAGACCCCATGTCACCACAAACCAACTTTTGATCATATTTCCTTCCCAAAACACCAATTTATGATAAAAAATAAAGAACCAATGACATAGAAAGAAGGAAGTAGCAAACATAAAACAAAATTTTTGACACTTATCTCTCCACCCAACCTTCTTTTTATGCATTCCATTCTTAATAAGAAAATACTTGAGATCCCAAATACTGATTTTCAATTGAAGACATTTCCCAACACATAAGCAAGTGGTCACAACCACATTTTGAATATTATATGCTAGTTTATCCCCCATACAATTTACAGTATTACCTTCTTGCCAAGTAATGCCAAGATCCCAAACTAACAACCATGAAGAACCACTTCTCAAATGGAGAATTGCTCTCACAGGAATCCTCTGATTTGCTCGTTCCATCTGAATTGCCACTTCTTGAAACTCCAGGAAGTATTCAATCAACCTTTGTTCGTTGAAGAGATTGAATCTAGAATCTTGTGATATGACTTGCCGGAAAGATTCCATGAATCCCTCATCAAATGCAATTCTGAAATCAAGCATTCTAAGAGAAGATGGAGATGCACTAAAATCTGACAAGAGCCTCACAAGCATCCTCATCAAATAATGAATTAAACCTTCATCAACATGCCAATCATCTCTTTGTTGACGAATGATAAGAATGTCTTCATTTCTTTGTGATCCAAGAGTTACCAATTCTTGTTGAATGGTTGCGCTAGGAGCAGCAGTAGATTCAACTTCGTGCAACTCATGTATTAACTCTCCAATGCTGGAAGACAAACTCAAATCCCCTTCTTCAGTAATCTCTGAAACAATTTCTTCATCATTTTCAAAAAGAGGATTTACATAAACCTTATTAGCACCTTCTTCATACAAGAGATTGTCAAAAGCTTGGAAAACTTGAGAATTTGAATGCTTTGGTTTCTCACGACAACACTCCAAATTATATGTTTCTTGTATGAAATCAAGCTCATCAAGAATTTCTTGAAGCTTCTCTGCTCTTCTTTTGTTTTCTTGCTCCCATGAATATTGAACAGCAAAAATCTGATTTTCTGCTTCAATTAGAGTCTCATGCACTTCTTGCAACTTCGCTTTGGTAAGCTCATTCCACTATAATGCCTTGTCAGCAATATTGGCTACTATGTCTTTGTCATGAATGATATGCAAAAGTCTAGATTTAATTTCCTCCAAGGGAAATTTAATGGTCTTCATATCATCAATAGAAATGCAACATACAACTTCTCCCCTAGGCACATCATGAATCAAATGCTCTACTTGCCTATGAATTCTATCAAGTTTTGACAAAACTTGAACACCATCATCAACAATGTGTGAACTTGAGCTGCAATCTTCATATGCTGACTGAGATGATGTAGAACCACTTTGATGGATAAAGATTTCAAAAATGGTTTGAGTTGTACTCCCCAACTTGTCTTGCATGTGATGAACACTCTTCATCATTCCATCCATAGTGCCTTCCAATTCCTTAGCTTTTTGCCTTAGCTTGATTTCAGGTGAAGAGAAATCTGCCTTATAACTACTAGAAGCTTCACCTTCCATATTGTCTTCTACACATGATTCAAAAGAATTGATCAAATCAGCTTTGAAGTAGGAAGAGACTTCAACTTTCTCTTTCTTCTTCTCGTCCTTGACTTGACTTTCAAACAAGCATTCTCTAGAATTGTGAAGAAACAAATTGCTGATTGAACACATATCTTCAACTATCCGAACTTCTTCTTCATTTGGATCTGCACTTATGGCCTCTTCATGCATCTCTTTTTCAACTTTTGTTTCCAAAAGTTCTTTCTTTGAATCTTCAACATGAGGCTTCTTAACACAAGTCAACTCATTGTTCTTCTGTGTAGAACCTCACTAGTCTTCAAGGATTTCACTGATACATTACATTCTTCTATAGAATGCTTGGGTAAGTGCAAATTCGTGGATACCCCTTGAACTTTTGCAATGTCTTCAAAGGGATTTCAACTTTCATCCTCCTCTTCAGCTTCAGAAATCTCTTCTTTATTTTCAACAATCTTCTTCAAAAGTGGTTTCAACTTATCTTCACATTGACTGAAAATTTCTTTAACTAACAAATCAGCAGTGGGGGAAATCTGCTCTTCACGTTTATAAGCATCCAAGATAAGAGTTTGGACACTTTCAGGAAGACTATCAGGAAGACTAATATAAATTTGTAATTTTTTTATTATAAGAAATAAATCCTATTATGCAAGAGCAATGATAAAAATATTTGATGTTATTTACAATGAGCAAACACTCAATAAATAGATTGGAAGAATTTACAAAACTAGAAAGTTTCTAAAAAGAAACTTCAGAAGATAGAAGAATCGATCTTATGAAGAATAATACAATATCATACACAATTGAGCATTAAATAAATAAATAATAAATATTATTTTAATACCCTCCCTTAATGCTCAATCTATTAACTACACCAAGATGCCCCTTGAATTTTACAAACTTATTTGGACTGAGCGACTTGGTGAGAATATCTGCTGTCTGATCCTCTGTCGGAACATACATCAACTGAATTGATCCGTCTTCAACAAGCTTTCGAATGACGTGACAATGAGTTCCATATGCTTGGTTCTTTCATGGAAGACTGGATTTTTGGCAAGTTTGAGAACTCCCTGATTATCACAGAACAAGGGAGTCGGACCTGCTTGAGATATTTGTATATCCGCAAGCATTCGGCGAAGCCAAACTACCTCACAAGTTGCCTTCACTGCTCTCCGATAATCTGCTTCTGTTGAGGAGAGAGCCACTGCCTGTTGCTTCTTACTAGTCCATGTGACTGCACTAGATCCCAAACTGAACACGTACCCAACTGTTGATTTTCTGTCATCAACCGAACTTGCCCAATCTGAATCTGTGAAACGAGAGAATCTAGGATCGTGACTCCTAGTGTAAAGAAGTCCATAATTAGAAGTGCCCTTCACATAATGCAACCCACGCTTCGTTGCTACCCAATGATCAACCTTGGTGGTTGTCATGAAGCGTGAAATATAGCTCACTGCAAAATTGAGGTTAGGTCTAGTGGCAGTGAGATAGATGAGACTGCCCACTAGTTGTTTGAACAAGGATTCATCTACTACAGGTGAGTCTGATTTAGCTGATGACTTGAGCCCCTTTTCCATGGGTGTGGAGGCTGGTTTGCAATCCTACATTCGGAACTTATCCAGTAGACTTTGAGCATATTTGGATTGGGAGATGAAGATATTGCTATTGGTCTGCTAGACCTCAACACCTAAACAGTATTGCAAAAGTCCCAAATCTGTAGTGTCAAATGTGCTGCACAAATTCTGTTTGATGTCAATGATCAAATGTGCCGAGCTGCCAGTAATGATTAGGTCATCCATATAGACAACAAGAATAAGAATATCACTACCAGTATGTTGGACATACATATTAGAGTCAGATGGACTCCTCTGGAAGCCATGATCTGTAAGGTACTTGTCAAGGGTTTCATCAGCTTTGTACTTAGCCTTATACACCCATTTGCAGCTAATGGGCTTCTTCTCTGGAGGAAGATCAGAAAGGACCCAAGTGTGATTTTTTTGAAGACTTTGGTATTCAGCCTCCATAGCCTTTTCCCACTCAGGAATTCCTTTAGCCTCTGAATATGTTTGAGGCTCATAGACACTATGAATGTTGGCCATGAGAGCAAAAATAACTGTATGCTGCTGTTTGCTCTTGTTTCTGGACGATCTACCCTCGATGAGCTCATCATTTAGGCCGAAGAGTAGAAGTGCCAACATTAGAGATAACAAGAGGAGCTGGAACTGGTTGTGGATCTGGAACAAGTTCAATAGGTGGAAGATCAATATCATCTGGAGGAAAATCATGTTGAGCATCATCAAAGACAATCTTCATCATCCCTCCCATTAGGTGGACCTAACAGAAGACGAAAACCCAAATCAGAAGCCTTCAAAGGCTGATCCTCAAAATGTTGTACAGGTGAGGAATGGTGAAAAGGTCCTCGTTCTTCATCAAAGACAACATCCCGACTAAAGATGAGACGATCAGTGTCTAAATCAATCAACCAGTAAGCCTTATGGTTGTCACTCTACCCTATGAACATAAGCTTTTGACTCTTGGAATCCAACTTGGAGCGCTTGGAATTTGGAATCCATACATATGCTAAAGAGCCATAGATTTTTAGATGACTGATCCTAGGTTTTCGACCAGTCCAAGCTTCCTCAGGAGTCTTCCCCTTAACAGCGTGGGTAGGAGACCAATTAAGGAGATAGACAACAGTGTAGACTGCTTCTGCCCAAAATTTATTTGGAACACTCCTGTGTTGTAACATGGAGTGGGCCATCTCAATGATTGTACGATTGCGCCACTCTACAACCCCATTTTGCTGAGGAGTGTAGGGTGTGGTTAACTGGTGTTTGATTCCATGTGTATGATAGAAGTTGGAGATAGCAGTAGAACAATATTCCCTCTCATTATTTGACCTAAGAGTGATTATACAACAACCAAACTCTTTTTCTACTAAGGCCTTAAACTTCTGAAATACAGTAAACACATTTGATTTCTGTCTAGGAAAGTACACCCACATGTTACGACTGAAATCATCAACAAAATGCAAGAAATACCTTCAACCAATAACAAAAGGTGTATTCATTGGCCCACATACATCA
>VDFB02226615.1:0-13931 GCA_007258455.2 Sequoia sempervirens | reverse complement strand
ATGGTTGGTAAGGTTGTCTTGATGAAAACCTAGAAAACAGGCGTCATGATGATAGAAAAAGTAAAAAACAAAATAAAAATAAAAATACAAAAAAAGGAAGAAACAATAAAAACAAGTGATGAAAACCTGGTAAACAGGCGCTACTTGTGATTTTCACCAGCTCTTCTATCTATTGGGTATAGTTTTGTTAAGATTGTTTCCTTTCATATCATTTCCATCTATCATTTGAGAAAATTATTATCACTATCCATCTCATGGCAAGGATATCATGTCTTACCTTAACTTGGGGGCAACATCCTAGAGTTATTTGGTACAATGGACTTTGAGCTTAAATGGAAAGATAATTAAACATACAACACCGAGTGGCAATACTCGAAAAGCAACCAAAAACATCAAAAAATTTGTCAAAATCCAAAAACATCATAAAATTTGTCAAAATCAAAAAACATCAGAAAATCCACGAAAATCAAAACAAAAACATTCAAAAATTGCAAAACACGAAAATGGAGTCTATGTCAATCAAACTATGTGGTATCTGCATGTATAACGTAGGCAAGACTAATCTTTGATCAGTCCCTGAGGCCCCTAGGATAGGTCTTTAGGTTACGTTCTTTGGTCAAATGTCTAAGAGTATCATGCAAACATCAGCACACACATTTCAACATCGATGATCTAATCTGAATAATGATTTGAAAATATATTAAGTAGAATTTGAATTATTGTACTTTTTTTTTGCTTATCATTTCTTTAGAGCTACTCGATGATGTATTAAACTAGAGAAGCAAGGAAGGAGAATGATACTTTTCTTTGTTTGTTGTTTGTGAGTTAGTCATTATTATTTTTGTGAATTGTCGCGGGAAGTGCTCTACCAAGTATCATGAATGACATTCTGATTCACTTAAGAAAATGATTAATTCTTGTCTGTTTACACAAGAAATGCTCAGGTCATCTCGGTTTAATTGTACCTTGATGCTTGTGTTCGCTTGCAATATCAAAAATCATGAAATAAATATTCAGGTCATCATTGGTCTATCTCATATCATTGATGCTTGTATTCGATTTCAACATTTTAAAAAGCTCAGTGATGATACAAAGAAAAATAAAAAGATTGTTGAAATGACACTTAGGTTTGCATTGATAAAATAGGTTTGCATGGTAAAAATAGATTTCATGCATAATAATAGATCTGCAGAGTATTGGTTACACAAGTTACAAAGATTCATTTGCAAATAATGTTATATTTTCTTATTAAAGATTGAGTATACTGGACACATACAATTTTCATAATGGCATGCATATAAAACCATTTCTTCATCTCATCATATATTTCACAATAAACATCTCATTTCGTGATATCATATACACGTTATATTTCATCATTCGTATATTTTATCATCTCATCATATTGTTATTATCATATAGTTGCAAAATCATCATTCATTGCATACATATAGAAGGCTTTTTATAATATCATCATATATTTCACAATAAACATCTCATTTCATGATATCATATACACGTTATATTTCATCATTCGTATATTTTATCATCTCATCACATTGTTATTATCATATAGTTGCAAAATCATCATTCATTGCATACATATAGAAGGCTTTTTATAATCTCATCATATATTTCACATATACATACAACATTCATTTACATCTCATTTGACATATCATACATTGCATTTCATTAGATAATACATACAACATTCATTTACATCTCATTTGACATATCATCCATTGCATTTCATTAGATCATACATACAACATTCATTTACATCTCATTTGACATATCATCCATTGCATTTCATTAGATCATACATACATCATTCATTTACATCTCATTTGACATATCATACATTGCATTTAACTAGATCATGCATACATCATTCATTTACATCTCATTTTACATATCATACATTGCATTTCATTAGAAAATACATATAACATCAATATCACATCACATCATCATTAATGCATCTATCCCATCTAGTATAAATAAATAATCATAAAACATAAAAATTAAAATGCATCCATCACATAAATCATGCATAACACATCATAGATCAATCAAACCCACTGCACATATATATCTCATCAAGTGTCAAGTATACAATGAAGTCTGAAAAGGATGAACATAACATCATATCAAAAAATGATTGTATACATCTCACAAAATACATCAAAAAGTACACATATGACCTCAAGTAGTGCTCACACCAAAAGGAGCAAGTCTCACACAAGTATCACCACCACCATCGCCTGCCCCAAGATCTCTCAGATATCTCGGGAGAGGCTATGTCATGCCTCTGCTCACTATCCTCAAATGAGTCCTCTTTGAGCGGGACTGGGCATAACTGACTCTCTGCTCTGGGGGGAAAATCTCATGGTATTGGCTCCTGTAGAACTCAATCTCTGCACCTACCTGCATAGCCTTTTGCATGTAATCTACCACAAAGGTCCCATCGGCCACTCTCTACAATCTCTCTACAGTAGCCTGTGCTATCTCTGCTGCCTGTCTGGTAGTATCTCGCTCTGCAGTCAAGGCTGTAATCTGTGCTTGCGTAGTGGTCAACTATGCTCGTACACCTGCTAGCTGAGCCTGTGCTCGCTCTGCTGCCTATCTGGCCTCATCTCTCTCACCAATCAGAGAGGTAATCTGCATCTATGTAGTAGCTAGTTGTGCATGCATCTGGGTTTGAGTCCGTGCTAATACTCCTTGCACCTATGCTAGCTGTCACTGTAAAGTCAGAACCTCAACATGCAAACTAGCAACCTCTGATCGCTCTGCTGGAGAGGGAGCAACTGCCTGCTTCTTATGAGGCGCACTCGTCAAAGTCTCTGAGGTACCTGCTACGCTTGGTTTCCCCTCATCTCTGCCATCATCTCCACTGTCATCATCACTATCATCATCACTGTCATCACTATCACTCTCATCACTACCCTCCACATCAACATCTACATCCTCCTCTCTCCTCCATCTGTGACCACTGTGACCACCCCTTGCGGCTGCTAGTGTTGGATCATTTGGAATGGTAATACGAGGAGGTGGATGTAGAGCTAAATACTGTCCATAATTGGGAGTAATGGGTGCCTCTACAATATCTCGCCACATATCCCATGCCGATGGCTGAAGAGCACGATAACCCTCAATAAGTGCCTCATAAGGCAAGCATGGACCCCAATCACTGGCATCTATCCATCGTCATCCATAATGTGCTACTCCCTATGGCATACACTGAACAATCCCATACTGCCTGTAGACGCGACGAATCAAGAATCACTCCAAAATCTTGGAGCTCTTCCCGATCAAATACATCAAGTCGGCCAAATATCCCAACTCGATATCATCCTCATCCTAGTCATCACAATCTAAATAGGGATGTCAGGTCACTGTCTCCACATCATCAAGAACCTGTCTCTAATAATCTAGCTTACCCATCATATGCTGGGTAGGCTTGCCTCTATAACAAAACACATATGGTCTCATCGCTGGTCTCGATAACACTGGCTCAGGATGCATAACAACAATATGCTCCCATGACCATACCTGAAGAAGTGTAGCTCCTGTTGATAAACTATTACCTCCTAGGTACACGATCCAGTGTAAATCATGATATAACTGAGCAAGCATACACATGCCCCAAGCATATCTTGTCCTATGTACCACCATACCCTCTAGTACCCGACCCCATCCAAGAGATAGACCCTTTGACCTCTTATCAGGACAAAGGAATCCATCAATAAAGCCTGCCAAAACTAAAGGAAGTCAAGCATATGAATTATACATCTCTACCCAGGGGATCCAAACTCCCGCAATATGAGGATCCTGAAAAACTCTACGAATAGCATATGTCCCACCTTGCTCCTCTGAATCATGTACAACAATCTCACCAACAAAAGGAATTTGAAGGATACGCCATACATCCTCTGGCGTCATAGTCATCTCGCCGGTAGGTAAATGAAAAGTGTTGTGGTCGCTATGCCACCACTCTGCCAATGCTGTGAGTAGACCCTGATTAAGTCTAATCTGGGGCATGTCCAACATTGAAGCTAAACCACAATCAATAATATGTTGTCTCTCATCCTGTGAAAGATGTGGAATCATATCTAAGGGTCAGGGGAACTGCTCTCGCACCTGAACAACATCTAAATCTTCTTGATATCAAAAGACACATTTTTTTAAATCAATACATTATCATTAGAATATCAAACATCATTTTACTCTATCTAAACTAATGATCAGGTCTTATGGGTAAAAATGTTTTAAACCTCACCTATCATGAGGTCATCAAATTCTAAAAATGTGTTTATCTATCATATGATCAATTTATTAAAAGCAAACCCTCATCTATCAATCAAGTTCATTTCATCAAATTTTCAAATTATTCCTCGGCTATCATGAGGGTAATTGTTATCAATCAATCAATGGATCTCACTTATCATGAGATCGTTTACCATTTATTTAGTCAGATCAAACTAAAATGGATGGAGTGAACAACAAATCGACAAAATAAAAATGAAGATTCACAATTTTTCATCAATTTGTTTTTCCACGTGCTAAAACAGGTGGATGGTGCGCTAATATTTTTGAGGCGCTATAGTTTTTGGCTGTCGCGCTAAAAGATTTGGTTGGGGTGCTAAAACTATTGGGGCGCTATGTTATCTTGTTGGCGCGCTATAACAGAGCTCGGGAGTGCTATTTCTGGTAGGGCACTAAAACAGACCTATGGCGCGCTAACCTATCTACTAAAGGCGCTAAACTTTTTGATGCGCTAATCTATCCTATGGGGGCACTACAGAATCTCCCTAAAGCACTAAAAATTTTGACGTGCTACACTAGCCTAGTGACGCGCTATAGAATTCTGCTGACGCACTAAAACTCTCACGTGCTAAAACAGATGACCGACACGCTATTTCGCACCAAGTTGGGCGCTAAAATAGTAAAAAATGCAAAAAAATAAAATAAAGGTACAAGCACGAATTATGAGGAGGTTTTGGGGTACGTACCAAAGGTCCATAGTCGACCGGACGCTGGTGACATCACACACGCTCGAGTCGGTGAGTGTGGTAGGGGATCGGCATCGTGCTGCTCCTAGCACTCTAAAGGTCTTTATCACAAGTTTCTCAAAGTCAAATGCACAAATGACTTTTGAAAATGACCTTTTTAACTTTTATAGGTTCTTTTTGTGGGATTTTTTTTGTGGGATTTATTTAATTTCTTCCTACGAAATTAATTTTTATCTATCAGTGGGGCATTTTTGCAAAGTTTTATCGGGAGATAATTTGTCTCTTCATCGTTTCTTCATCCAAACATTCTGAAATCATCAAATCATCATAAAAATTCAAAAAAATTTGAAAAATCATAAAAAGAATCAAATTTCATCAATTTATCTCCCGTGGGGGCATATATCGCCATCATTTCAAAATTCAACATCTAGGGCAAATCAGGGGCATATTTTAAACTTTTCATCAAATACTGGCAGCTGAAGCAAAATCATTCTTTGAAGCAATGCGTAAACACATCACTTCAAAGAAGGGAAAAATGTAGACACCTAAAAATGGTCTGGAGAATCTAATTAATTAAATACAACTTATTTGATTAATTAATCTTAAATTCATCTACTTAGTAAATAAATAGAAATATTTATTTATATTAAGCTCATTATTAATTCTTCTGTTTTACCATATTATTTCTCTCTTAATTAAATAAACAAAATTAAATACTTTGTTGTATTTAATTATTATCATTATTATTTCTTCCATACTTTATCTATTAATTCTATCTTAAATTAAATACACAGCTTCAATAATTTGTGTTATTTAATTACCTCATCACATTTCTTCTTAATTAAATAAAGATATCCTAGAATCTTTAATTTAATTATCATATTCCTTTTATTTTAATTTAATAAACAACTTCTATAGTTTGTTTTATTAAATTATTTATTCCTCTTTTATTGAATTTAAATAAACCAAAAATATTTAAATAAATGCATAAATCATATCCCTCTATTCATTCACCAATAAAATTAGATTTTTCAAATCTAATTAATTCAACTGTCATTCACAAGAAGAGCCTCGGGGACAAACCTGCAGGAAATCTTCTCAATCTTCTGCCTCAAATATTTCCTCTCATCTTTCCTGGTGTTTTCATGGGGAGGAACAATCCTCCATGATCAGCTCCACCTTCTCATCTCATACCATTCAATTCTCCAGATTGAATCTCAACCTTTGTTGTGTTGCCCCTTCACAAATGTGTGCCGTGAAATCTATAAATACAAGTTTTTAGCTACAGGAAAAGGATTTTAATTTGTGCAATCTTACTCTGCAGGGTTTCCAGGCATTCAAACAATCAAGCAAATAGAAGCAATCATCAAGCAATCAAGCATTTTAGTTCATCAATCATGGCTGTTTACAGTAATTTCTTTCTCATAAGTTTTACTGTAGAATCATCTTAGTTGCATTTAGGAATCATAATAGCTTAATTCTCATTCTTTAAGTGTCATTTCAACAATCTATTAGCTTCTAAAATTTGAGAGCAAAGTAGATTAGAGAAATCTTTAAAGTTAGAGAGCAATAGGATAGATTTCTGAAGGTTCCTATGTTTAAAATAGTTTAATTCTTTTGAATCTTTGATGCAATGTCATATTTAGAAGTGTAGATGTATGCTTAGTTTGTTTATCTCATTTATACACTTTCAACTTGCTTCAATTGGAGCTTTGTAATTGCACTTCAAAAGGCCATTTATCTACGAGTGTTCAGAAGGCTGATCGAAGTATCCATATCTCTTCATAAGAACACAAATTGCCCCTGAATAAAAAATGCACACTATGAATTTTAGTGTTATTTGCCAATTTGGTTGGACTAATTTCAAGTAATACTCATGTGTGAGAAAGAATCCCTTAGAGTGTATCAAAAAATCTTGTTAAAATTTGGCCATACATGTATCTAGTTAGTGATGATGATTTTTTTACCACCACACGTGCTCATCTTTAGTCTTGAAAGAAAAAATACCACAAAGTTACCTATTGGTACAAGTATATAAAATTATCAATTAGGGATAGGATCCTTGATCTTTAAATACATCTCTATGTTATATTATTTATTCATTAATACCCATCAAATCAAGTTAATGCAAGTGTCGTACAAAAGGAACTCTATCACCTTTGGCCAAGAAAGTGTCAAAATATTATTCCCTCAAATTTATAGGGCTTCTTAGAATTTGTAGTGGCATTCCAAAATAGAGTTCTCGACAAGTGTGGAAATAATCACAAGCTTCCAAACTCCAATTGGAAGTGACAAAAAACTAATGATGCTTTATTTTAGCTTTCCTTGGGCATGGAACTTCATAGAATTTCACCCAAGTGACACATAGAATTAGTAGATAGATGGTTCCTATTAGAAGATTTCATATCCACTTTTGTGGGCCCATAAGTAATAAGGTAGCTAATAGAACACATTTGCACAAACTCTAAGCTTGAAATTCCCCTAAGCTTGCATACATATGACACATGGTGTTACCTAGTGTCATACTCAATATGTTTACCTTTAGAATTCCCCTTAGGGGAATACAAAGTAGTAATTGTAACGAAATGAGATTCAAAACTATTCTTGGGGTCACACAATAATAAAATATCTAATAACAACATGCAATCTAATAAACAATCAATCACGTACCTTCCACAATTATTCGATCTCAAGATGATCTTGACCTTGCACCCATTTAACATGTTGCATTTTCGAGTGTCTAGCTCAATACATTTTCTTTTTGGTATGATGCATCTCATTTTTGGGAGGAAGTTATGTTGTATATCATTTAGAAATATTTATAATAGGCTACATACAAAAATCCAAGGATGGGGAAGTTTGGCCAATGTAAGATTCTCAATAAATTTGATTTGGGAAACACATATGACATTGAGTTACTTGAATTATTTGGTATATCACCTATATTTAACATCATGGAATCCATTAGTACCATTAAGTCTATTCAAGTGATAAAACTATAGAAATTTACTTAGAAGAAAATATATCTATAGACATGCAAAATTAACATTATGCATTCAATCAGGTTCATTCATCAAGGTTCCACATTAGGTCCATTCATCAATTAATCAAATTCACCTTCATTCATTCATCAGATAATTTTATTAATTTTCATCCCCTAAGTTCATTCATTCAAAATTAAATAAACATTATCATCAACCTTTTAATCAAATAAATGAAACATTCATTTAATTAAATCATAATCCATATTTCATACTTTTTAATTTAAATAAATCAAATATTTAAGTCATGAAAGTCAAACTCACCTAATCATCATTAAGCTAACCTAACAATGATCAAATACTAATCCTAACCACTTGCATTCTCTATATTTAGCCACTTGCACAAATAAATCAATTTATTGATTTACTAAAATCATCATTTTCACTCAACATGGCATTTATGGGGAATATTCGCTCAAGTTTGAAAAATATGACAAGTTGATTTGTCCCTCCAACATTGCATTTATTTCTCATTTTCTTGTCCCCCTCTCAAAATTTATTGCACAAATTTTAATTTGAAACTCCCTCTCATGGACACACTTCCCAAATTGTGCACATCCTCAATCCTATCACCACTTGACAAGTGGCCTCTTCTCATTGGTGGATCTTTAGTCCCACATTCACCCATTTGGCCAGATCCTCATCAAGAAAATCTATAAATGAAGACCTTAATCTTCATCAATCTATCCACAACTTTTATGCAAGGTTACTCTCTTGGGTTGAGAACTAATCTTGCTCTTCATCCTATTTGCATTTGCATCATTTTAAGCTTTGAGCAAGGATTGGGAAAGGGTCATTTGCACATTTGACACCAATCCACTATGAAATAGGTATTTGTTGTTGTTTTCACAATGCTTTTAGTTTTCTTTTGTCATGTATTGCATTTGGAAGCATTCATAAGGTATTTCATAGGAGTGTTCTTGAAATATTTGTAGGTACTAACCCTTGTTTGAAGTTGAGTATGTGCAGATTTTAAAAGGCACTCACATGTGGCGCTAGAAGGAGGGCATAATTCACTGTCTTCAAAAATAGTTGGAATAAAAGAATTCAAGCCTCATAAGAGAGAAAGTGAAAATATCTATTCACAAATTTAGGCACCATCTCTTTTGTTATTTACGCAACCCTTACTTGTTGTCTTCTTATTATAATCCTGCAAAGTTCCTTAGATGCACACACTTTGTCTTATAATTGTGATGTGATTTCTAAAAGAAGGTGCTTGATACAAAATAGGGAAAGTGCTAAGATTAATGGGAAATCAAGTCATATTTCAGTTCACTTTGCTTTCATCTCTCAGCACTTTATTAATATCACTCTATTATTTATGCTAACATTTTCTCAGTTGGGAAATTTGTAATGGATCACTCATTGGTGGGCATTCTGTTATTATCTCCTTTAATCTCCAACAAATTTAGTTTTGTAAGAGATTTGACTATTTTTACAGCCATGCAATAAATTTCTTTCAGGGATCTTCTAAGCTAATGTGATTTGGCAGAGATTAGATACTCCTTGATAGGCATCACAGATCTTCCAAATCTCATTCTATACCAGTGATCTACGTTCTCCAGAATCTGCTATCCTTATCCTAGTCTATCTTGGCATTATATTTGACTATCTTACCACTAGTTGACTATTTGCATTTTGAATTCCTTAGATCACTGGGGGATGAATAGAGAATGATTACCATGGAAATTACCTAATAGCAGAGTTCATAAAATCTGTGTATTCTGCTTAAGTTATCCCTCATAAGTTTTGCCCGCCCCCCCAATACTTCCATGTGAACTATTTAAAGAGTTGGTTCAAGTTTATTTTGAACTGTTTAAAAAAAAGAAAAAAGCGTTGGTTTAAAGAGTGCTGGTTTAAATTTATCCCTGGCGTCTTTACTTTATCCATGCGGACTACTCATTCATTGTATTCCATGAGGTAGCATTTAGATTAACGTGTCCTGATAAAAATAGCTATTGTCCAGAGAGCTATGTCTTTGTCTCATATAGGTTGCTACTGGAAAAGTCTTAGAATTCGGCTATCTACTTGTCACTAACACTTAAATAATGTTTATGATTATGGTTGCGTAATTGCTTGTAGTCAGAAAGGGATAGAGAAATAAATGCTTCAAATGGTAATTTAAAGGATGAAGCCAAAGTATGTATGAAAAGTTGGAGTATCGAGCTGGTTTTTTCTTTTTTAAATTCATTATGGTCTATCATTTCAATGTTTCTCCCATCCGTATTTAGCAATTCTCAATGATAATCTTAAAGACAGTTTTTGAAAAAAGTCGATGGAATGCATTTATTTGAAAATTTTCAAAAGAATTTATTTGTTGTTTTCCTCATATGCTGTCATTTCAATGTTTCTCCCATCCATATTTAGCAATTTTCAATGATAATCTTAAAGACAGTTTTTGAAAAAAGTCAATGGAATGCATTTATTTGAAAATTTTCAAAAGAATTTATTTGTTGTTTTCCTCATATGCTTGCTAATAAATGTGAGGTCTTTTGAATCTTCAATTGCTGTGTGGAGAAAGTATACACTATTCATTTATTCGAATAAAGTTTTTTGAAGAACATTTAATTTGTACTCTATGAAAGTGAAAGGTGCGTCCATCGAGAATATCACACACATTGATGCAAACCTTGTTATACTTATCATGTTTATTGAACAAAGTATTGTTGACTTCATTTGCATTTTTGTGGATTATATTGTTAAGATTTGAATTATTTTCAAAATTTCATATATATTTTGGGGCAATAAACAATTTAGATGCAATAAAGTTGCATGAAAAGTATAAATTTTGATAAAGCTTTAAGCTTCATTGATTCTTTCAAACAAGTCTCATTTCTAAGAGTTTATTTTTTGTGTTGATAGGTAAAGGTGAAAATTGACATCGAAATCAAACATTGGAAAAGGTACAAAGGAAGGAAAGCAAAGAAGGTACAAAACAAACAAAGACTAACGAAAGGTACAAATGAAGGAAGGCAAGGAAGGCAAGGAAAGTGAAGGTGAAGCGAAGAAAGAAAATGAAAGGAGGAGAAATGAAGATGATGGCTTGAGAAGATTAAAGTGTTCTTTAACACTTTAGTGTTTATTTAAACGCTTTTACGAAATTGTTACCTTTTCATTTTTTAGGACACTAACTTTCATTTGGTGTAAAAGGAACACTTTGATTTTTCATTTGCAAAGTGTTAAAATTGAAACTTAGACACCTACTAGATTTCAATTTGGGCTAAAATTGAACAAATCAACTTCATCTTTCCTTTGGTGATTAAAACGAATCAAATCATTGCTTCGAAGGATAAAATGAATATGTGCCTTTATTGTTTTGTAATTATTTACACAAAGTAATATCATCAAAAGACGTATGCGCTTCTCTCGTGCCTCACAACAATCTTTAGAATCAAAAGGCTTTTGGTGACATTAAGTTACATAAATAATTTCCCATACACACTTCAATTTGGGTTTAAAATTGAACATCTTGTGCGAGTGTGAGTAGAGCATTATCGTGTATATTCTCTTTCTTTGAGTCGTCAAAGATTGATCGAGTTACGGATTGTGTCTTTGCTTTCTTTTGTTTATCCTAGAGGGCCGACCTTGGGGAAAAAGTACTCACCCAAGGGAATGACTCAACCTGTAACACTCTAAAGCCAAGAGTATTTCTAGCCAGGATATATATGTGGATATTGGAAGAAACACTAATATCACGTGGTTGATTCTGACAAGATGGATCTGAAAGGGGACTCTTGCCATATGGGTCAATCTCCACGAACGGAAAGTCCTTACTAGAACCCATGTGCTAGAATTTTCCAAAATCCTTAATCTATTTTTTGGTGCAAGAATGGTCATTCTGAAGCCGGCCCACACTTTTACGATCTTTAGTAGAAATGTAAAACATGCCATGGGAGTTTCATGGGTGTTGATGCTTGGCTGCCCCGGTTGACGTTAATGAGCTATGGATGGGATCCAGTGGGGTCAAGCATCTAACCATTTGCTAAAGATAAGTGTAGCTAGACTTGTCCAAGTGGGTATTCAACAAATATTGTCTTACACATCCATAGGGTTTGTACATGTTCTTGGTTTGAAAAAATAGTGCTTTATTCAAAAACATTTGCAAACAAACATTCAACATGATCCTCAAAATTTCAAACCCTTTAGGAGGAAAATACCATCGACCAAATTCTAGTGTTATTGCTTGCCCTTGGGATTACATCCTTAGAGGTTTCTAAGCACTTGAATTTACATCTCAATTTTCCCCCTAAAGTTAAACAATAGGTAACCCTTGCCTTAAATTCATCAAAGTTTCACATAATATACCTTGTGAAATGAGACAAAGTTGAGACATTGGACATTCAGTTTGAAACCTAATCAAGAGTGTGTTTGTGGTAAAAAGAATCCATTAAGCAAAGATTAAATCAATTGGACCCCACACATGTGGTTCCCAATGATTTCTCTCGAAAAATCAAGATCAAGAAACCATAAAGAAAGCCCTTGGGCCCTGATAGCTCCTCACAAGAACGCTTTTCATGTTATATACTTAAGTTAGACAGCACTTCTTTTCCAACTTTACAAGGCTTCATGGAAAAATCCTAGGTTGTATTCATTCTATTACTGCCAAAACCCAAATCTTTTCAGATAGTTTGAACATCTCGTTTAGAGAAAAGCTTGTTCTTCAATACCTAGGTCTAGGAAAACAAGGTGTCTTTCTAAGGTTCATATTAGGATCAAATCAAATCAAAATCCTTTTCATCCATCCTTCGAAACATCAAAATAAAAATCATCTCACAATCACCTTTTGGAAAATCTTGAGATCATCCTTAATACTAGGCTTTTTGGAAAAATAAAAAATCATCAAAATCATTGAAACTAAATCCTTTAAAACATTATCAAAATCACCTTTGGCTAGGTATGTGTAGATGCATCCTTTTGCATATGCTTAGTCAAAATTACCTTGTTTAGCTTAGTATATGTAGATAAATCCTTCGTCATATGCTTAGTGAAACTATCATCTTGTTTGGATAGGTGTGGATAGATGCATCCTTCTTCCCACACATATTCAAATTATCATCCTTTGATCAAGTCTATCCCTTAGATAATCATCCAAACATCTTAGGGTGTATTTGTTCAAAAAATCAAAATCAAAATCAATCAAGGACAAATCCCAAAATCGCACCTGCAAACATTTTAAAGTCCCAAAGTCATATCTCCCTTCAGATTTACCAAAGACTATAACATCCACATCATTCATCTTTTACATCATTATCATATCATCTTTCGATCCACAAGATATCCTAAAATTTTTCACTTTGGGACATAAAATAAAAGATTAATCCAAAGAAATCAAGAGAATCATCTCCCATTCTTAAAAATTGATCCTTGTTTTATGGTTCAAACTAGATCTCAATACAAGAAGAGCATCGAAGCCAACAAAGAAACACCCGCTTCAAGTGATCTTAGTCAAACCACTCCTAAAATGAATCCTATTGGGTCTGGAAATCTCACAGTTAACCTTATGACATCATCGCAAAATCCGCAAGAGGAAAACCAAGGAGAGGATCTTACCTTTGGAATGTCTCATGAAGAAATAACTGAAATGCTCCAAAACTGACAAACTATAGAAAATCATCAACATCTATAGATGAGACCCTAACCCTTTGTTATAACATGCTGAACCAGCAAAACAAGGGGCCAAGTTACCTTCAGATTTTGACATGAGTACCATAGTAGATACATCATTTCCTCCAATCTCATCACCATTCTGATCTCATCTACACCCCCATCCCAAAACATCACACAAAACATTCCGCAAATTATGACATCATTGGCTCCAACACAACCCAATGTTAATAAGGGAAATGCATTCCTTAATACTATTCAAACACACCCC
>VDFB02226611.1:0-11432 GCA_007258455.2 Sequoia sempervirens | reverse complement strand
GAGAAACCATTCATCTTCCCATGCCCATCAGGTGTTTCGACCTTTCATTATCAGAGTCATCTAAATTTTGTTTCCCCTAAAATTTGATAACTTCGAAAGGTATTGACTTATTTCCCTTTGATTAACAAGTCAAACTTCATTATCCCCAACAAGGTTCCTCAATAAAATGATGACCCATATCAATGTCTAACTTCAAAGGTAAATTGATATATGATGTCATGGAATTGCCCACAGAGGAAAGATAAACGAAAACAAAATCAAACTGCATTTTTTTTTTGTGATGCCGATTGTGCTCCAGGATGGTCCTACATCATAAACCTCTCATATTAAAGGTAGATCAAACCAAAATAACCCCAATATCCCCAGCCACAAACGCTCTTTGTGAAATATGACATACCATGTCCACAAAAATATGTATCACATTTTGCAGAACATGAAATGCGGATGCCTTTATATAAAAAAACGTGGATTCCCATTTTAAAGCTTCAACGCCCTCCATCTATAATTCTATCCTCCCTCTTGATCTCTATCCCTCCCCTCTATCCTCCCCATCTCTTTCTATCTCCCTCTTTGTATCTTTATCCTCCCTCTCCTCTATATCCCATCTCCTCCCATCTCTTTATCTCTATCCCTCTCTCTATATCCCTTCCTCCCTATCCCCCACTCTTCCCCCCCTCCTCAATATATCCCTCTCTCTCCATCTCCCCTTTTTTCGGATCCTCTCACCCCACTTTCTATTTCTCCCGACATCTCTTTTCTTTCCATCCTATCTATTCCTCCTCTATCCTCCCTCTCCCTCCCCTCTATCTTTATCCCCTCACCATCTCTCTTTGCGTCTCCATCCCCATCTACATCCTTAACTCCCCTCTCTTTATCCCGAGATCCTCCCCCTCTCCTTCATTCCATCTTTAGGATGATATCTCCCATCTCCCCCTCTTTATCTTCTATCACCCCTCTTCACTTTATCCTCTATCTTTATCTCTCACCACTTTGTTTGCGTTTCTCCCTCTCCCTCTTCTTTCTCACACTCTCCCTTATATCTATTCATCTTATCCTTATCTATCCCTTTATCTCTATTTCTCCTCTTTATTTCTCTCTCCCCCTCTCTCCTTTATTCTCCTCCATCTCTCTCTAATTCTTCTCTCTCATATCTTCCTCACTCTATCTCTCTCCCATCTCTCTCCCATCTCTCCCATCTCTCCCTCTCTATCTATCTATATTCTCCCTTCACTCTATGTCTCCTTCTTGTATCCCTTTCTATCTCTCTATCACCATCTCTATATATTTTCTCCCTCTCCCTCTTATTTATCTTTCTATCTCACCCTCTCCCTTTATCTTTTTCTCTCACTCTATTTATACATCTCTCACCCTTTCCATCTCTATCTCTCTACCTCTCTTTCTCTATATATCCTTCTCCTTCACTCTCTATCCTCTCCCCATCTCTCTCCCTCCATATCTCTCTCTCACACTCTCTATCCCCTATCACCCTCTCTCTAGGTATTTATATCTCTGTCCCCTCTCTTTATTCTCCTTCTCCTTCTCCCTCTCCCTCTCCCTCTCCCTATATCTCTCCATCTCTCCCTGTATCTATCTCTAACTATCACTCTCTCTATGTAATGTCCCTAACATATAATTTTAACAATAGACTGATTTGTAGATACATCAACATATGAACACAAAGATGATACTCCAATTTATTGATAAACTTCAAAATCTCATTCACATCTATGATATATCAATTACAACTCACAACAATGATCCAAAAAGATATACAAATGATCATAGATCAACATTAGTATTATTAACTTCCTTATAGAATCCTTGAAGCTCAAATGCAATCCCTAAATGAGAATACCCTCAAGAACCAGAGGGGTTCCATCCTCTGATCCTAATAAACATTGGGTTTTCATCCAATGAACACAAACTCCTATGGGTTTTCGTCTAGGGAATGGTTTAGAACATAAGTGTCCCAAAATACAAAAAAATGACATAATAATTTGATTCCATTACATGAATTGACTTCCTAAACTTATATAGTAATGGTTTCCCTTAAGGAATAGGTCAATCTTGAGCCAAGATGACACCAAGGCCCAAAATTTGAATTTCACACGCTACACTAGGTTAGCCTTAATGCTAAAGTAGATTGTTTTGGAGTTAGTGTGTCACCCTACAGACCTATCCATATGCTTCCTTGGCCCCTTCCTCCTTCCTGAAACTTTGCAATTGATGCCACATGATCCAAAGGTGTGTCATCCATTATGTCTATTGAAAAAGGTACCATTTTCCTAACTCAATCATCTTCTGATAACAATATTTTCTCGGTACTTAATCCATTTCCCTTGAGATTTGGATATGATGTGTAGGTGTCACTATAGATGCTATGTTCCAAACCATAAGTCGAAATGTGTTTCTATGGAGGAATGTAGAGGGATTCCTAGAAGTTATTTTTCTTCGGTACAATGAACCTAGATTGCCGATCTTGTAATGGTGATATCTTCCCAATGTATGACCCTTTTACCATGGGCTTTGGATATGATGTGAGGTTGTTATTGTAGATGTTACATTCAATATTATAGGTAGGGTTGTCTCCTATGGAGGAATGTGGTATGATTCCCAAATTCCACTCTGCAATTTTCTTTCCTGGAAAAAGGGACACAACAAATCCTCCCTTCCAAAAATTTCTTGTCCTCAAGCAATGCAAATTTAGATGCTCTAGAATTTCAAGCCCTTCCCAAGTGGAATCTTCAATTAGAAAATCCTTCCAATGGACAAGATACTCAGTTATTTTTTGATTCCTTAGATTTTTTACCCTAGTATCAACCACAACTTCCAAAATAAGGATGAGTTTCCCCTCATTATCAAGTTGTGGTAACTTAGCAATGTGAGATATATTCAATCCCAAAACTTTCTTCAAACATGAAACATGAAAGACATTGTGAATTTTTCTATCTATCAGAAGCTCCACCTCATAAGCAACATCTCTAACTTTTTGGATTATCTTATATGGCTCATAGAACTTAGGATTGGACTTGTTTGCTCCACCTTTCTTCATGGATGGCTGTCTATAGGGCTTAAACCTTATAAATACCATATCTCCCACATAAAATAACGTTTCTATTCACTTCCTATTTGCATACATATTTTTCTCTCTAGGAAATTTGTAGATGTTCCTTAAGAGTTCTCAAAATATCTCAACTTTGATTTACCAAATCACTCACCATCAAAACTCTACTGTCTGTAAGGATTAGCTCTGCAAAGGTTAATGCATCATATTCATAGAGAAAATTGAATGGAGACATGCCAATGGATATGTGATGAATTGTGTTGTAGCAATATTCTCCCAAATGCAACCATTTGATCCAAGCTGCTTGTTGACTGGTGGCATAATTCCTCAAGTATCCTTCTAACCACTTGTTTACAATTTCAGTTTTCCCATCAGTTTGTGGATAATAGATTGTGCTAGGGGTGAGGTTAGTGCCTATTAGATAGAATAACTCCTTCCAAAGAGTACCAAGGAATTGACTGTCTATGTCACTAACAATGTTCTTGGATAGCCCATGCAACTGGAAAACTTCCTTGAAGAATAGTTCTGCAACTTATGGAGCCTTGCAGTCACTAGAGGTAGGAAAAAAATGAGCATATTAGTCAATCTGTCCACTACAACATAGATACAGTCTTTTCCTTGCACTTTCGGTAATCCTGGGATCCATGGAGATACTCTCCCATTTGTGCCTCTAGAATGGGAAGAGGCTGCAATAGCTTGGCTGGAGCTCTTCTTCCCCTTTTTTGTTGACACGCGATGCATTCCCTAATATGTGTGAGAAAATCCTCCTTGAGGCCCTTCCAAAAGAATATTTAAAAAAAATTTTGGTAAGTTTTATAGAACTCAGGATGCCCTACGATAGATGCATCATGATAGGCTTCATGTATCTTCTCTTTCACCTTAGATACATAAACTAGGAACACTATTCTTGAAGATAATTGAACCTTATGACACCACATACCGATCATCTTGTTCAATGCCTTCCAAAATTCTAGTAGTAAAATGATCCTTGGCATATTCCTCCATGATTGACTCCTTCCAATTTGTTGATGAAATGGATACATGACATAGAGTGGGTCTCCCAGAGAGTGCATCTGCCACAATATTCTTTCTTCCTTTGACATATTCAATATAAAAATCATATGCTTGAATTTTCCTTACCCATTTCTACTACCTATCATTCAAATTTTGTTGATTCAGGAAGAACTTTGGGCTATTGTGATATGATTTGACCATATTAAATCTTTTGCACACCAAGTATTACCATAATTTTTTCAAGGCATTCATTATAATTAGAATCTCTTTGTCATATATGGAATATCCTCTTTCATTGGATCTCAAATTCCTACTTTAAAATGCTATGAGGTGTTCCTTCTAAGGGATAACACCTCCAATTCTTTCATTGGAGGCATCACATTCTACAACAAATGGAAGTGAGAAATCAGGAATTGCAAGAAGTGAACAAGAACTCATTACCTCCTTCAAATTCTCAAAAGTTTTTTATTCTTCCTCTATCCATTCAAAGGCTCTTCCTTTATTCAAGTGGGTGAGTGGTGCCACGGATTGAGAAAATCCTCTAAAAAACCTTTGATAATATCTACATAGCCCAAAGAAACCTCTTAGTTGAGACAAGTTTGTAGGAGGTGGCCAGTTTAGAATGGCTTGGATATTTTGTTGATCAACCTAAAGTCATTTAGCACTTATGACATGTCCCAAATACAATATCTTTGTTGAACCAAACTCACATTTGGACATCTTTGCAAAGAGAGACTGTTTTTCTAAAATCCCAAGACTATATCCAAATGCTTCAAATGTTCTCCCTGGATGTTTTTTTATAGATCAGAATATCATCAAATAAAACCAACATAAACTTCCTCAAGTACTTACCAAAAATGTGATTCATGCATGATTAGTAAGTTGTTAGAGTATTAGTGAGACTAAAAGGTATAACCAGGAACTCAAAATCCCCATAGTGACATCAAAAAGTAGTTTTCTGCACATCTTCTTCCCTCATGCAGATCTGGTGGTATCCGAACCTCAAATCAATCTTAGATAAGTACACCGCACCATGCATCTCATCAATCAACTCATCTATATGTGATATGGGGTACCTATTCTTAATGGTCTTCTTGATCAATGCCCAATAGTCTATACACATCCGTGAAGTGTCATCCTTCTTTACTAGTACCACAAAAGGTGCAAAAGGACTAGAGCTTGGTTTGATGTAGCCCATATCCAAAAAATTACTTTATTGATTTCTCTATCTCCTTCTTATACATCCAAGGATGGTGGTAAGAAGTGGTCATAACTGGCTTGATCTCAGTTCAAGTTCTATGATATGATGGAAGCCTCTATCCGGTAGCAATCCGAGAGGCATGCCACTAAAAACCAAACTGTGCTTATCTAAAATATTCTCTATATCAATATGAACTTGACCATTCTTACCTTCAAAAGAGTCTTTTGAAATCACAAAACAACTAGCAGTCCAAGAAACTTGGTTCTTCTGGAAGATCCTCTCCATTCTCCTAGCTAATACTACTTGCAGACCTCATTAGCTATTCCCTTTAGAACCACATCCTTCCCACTATTTTTGAACTTGAGTTCCATCATTTGGTAGTTCGTAGTATACTCACCCAATGAATGTAGCCATTGTATACCCAAAATTACATCAATTTCACCCAAACCAATAACATTGAAGTCATCACAAACCTTATGATCTCCAAAAGTTATGTCCAAATTTAAGATTTTCTCCTTGCAGGATAATTTATACCCATCTGCCATAGAGACAATGAAGGTTTCAAAATTACTCACATCCAACCTTCTCCTCACAAGTCCCTCATCAATGAGGTTGTGAGTAGCTCCTCCATCAATTAGAGCATTCACTCTTGGTCTAGAAAGGACTCCCAAAACCTTGAAAGAATGGTATCTATGTGCGCTAGATAGAGATGCTAGAATACCACCATTGTTCTTCTCCTTATCTTCCTCCCCTAGAAAGATGTCTCCTAGATCATGAAACTCCTTAGACCCACCTGATTCCAATTCTTTATTAGAAAGGACTTATATATAGTGAACTTGCCCCTTACCAAGACATTTGTGTCTCGAAACCCATGGCTCTCGATAGGAGAATCAAAGTCTCTTCTTCCAGAGCTCATTCCTAGTCTCTTCATGTACCTTCTTCACCACATTAGGAGTTGCATACTTGGGTGCCGATACCAGAGCATTTAGTGTTTTTTTCTTTTGAAAACCACCCTTAGGGTGCCATGTACTATGTTTAGGTGGGTGAGAGAACAAATTCTTCAAAATGGATGTCTCAAGGGTTAGAACCCTTTTGTTTTCCTCTTGTAAAGAGATTAGTGTAAACGATTTCACAAACCCCCTAAGAGGTTTGGTGAGCCCAATAATGAAGAGATGCACAATCCTCTTTTCTGATAGTTTAGACACCATCATCACCACTTTTTGAAACTCCATTATATAATCATCTACTAAGTGATGTTGTTTGATCATGTCCAACTTGCTAAAATATTTTTCTTCATCCTTTAACTCAAATCTATCAAGAATTCTCCTTTTGAATTCATAAAATATGTGTATTTGTTAACAATATCAAGTTTCCATAATCCATAATGTTTTTTTTCTCTAATTTTTGGATTAGATTATGTAATATTTCATAAAATATGTGTATTTGATCATGGCCTTGGGTAGTATGGCCATTAAATCACCATTCATAGGCTTCCCCTTCGAGACGCAAAGAGGCAAACTGAACTACATCTTTCTCTATCATAATATTGAGCAAGAAATAAGTTTCAATCTTTTGTAATCATGCTCTAGCTGATATCTTTTTAATCCCATCAAAACATGCTATGACAAGTTTTCCCATCTTATGCTTCAAATCCTTGATTTTGTATAACCCTTTCTTATGTAGCTCAATCTTCCTTGCAAATTCTATGTAGTCTGCATAGGACATCCCTGATTTGATTTTTCTAGTAAGACTGGTACTCATCATGCCATCTACAAATAGTTTCTCGATTGAAGGCACTAGTGTTCACAGGTTCACTTCTCCCTTGTTCAATTTCTAGTAAGAATATGTTCCTTGGGGTCCTTGACATAATATTATTCCCAACATCATTGAGTTTGCCATTGTTTAATGATGTCTCACCCTTCTGACCATTGTGATTTGAATTTCCACCACATCTTGTCTGCCAGTATTTTTCAATACATCTCTTTTCTCTGCTATGGTTGTGGGTATACCCCTTAACCCTCTTGTACTCTAATGAATTTATACAATTGTCTCCTTAAATATTTCTTCATCCTTTGACATATTCCTTTTCTCTAGGTTTGAATTTCCTTCTCGATCCAATTTCTTTAGTTATCTCCTTTGGTACCTAATGTCTCTTTTTCTCAACATTGATCATTAGGAAAACTCTATAGGTTGGCAGAATCTTGATTTGATACCACTGCAATGTCCCTAACATATAGTTTTAACATGAACACAAAGATGATACTCCATATATTGATAAACTTTGGAATCTCATTCACATCTATTATATATCAATTACAACTCACAACAATGATCCAAAAAGATATACAAATGATCACAAATCAATATCAGTATTATTAACTTCCTCACAAAATCCTTGAAGCTCAAATGCAATCCTTGAATGAGAATACCCTCAAGAACCAAAGGGGTTTCATCCTCTAATCTTAGTGAACACTGGTTTTTTCATCCAATGAATAAAAACTCCTATGAGAACTTTTCATCCATAGAAGGGTTTAGAACATAAGTGTCCCAAAATATAGAAAAGTGACATAGTAATTTGATGCCATTACATGAATTGACTTCCTACAATTATATACTAATAGTTTCACTTAAGGAATAGGTCAGCCTTGAGCGAAGATGGCACCAAGGCCCGTAATTTGAATTTCACACGCTACACTAGGTTGACCTTAAGGCCAAAGTAGATTCTTTTGGAGTAAGTGTGCCATCATGTGGACCTATCTACATGCTTACCTAGCCCCTTCCTCCTTCCTGAAACTTTACAATTGAAGTTGCATGATCTAAAGGTGCCTCATCCATTATGCATGTTGAAGTAGGTGCCACTTACCTGACATAGTCATCTTCTGATAACAATATATGTGTGGTACCTGATCCATTTCCCTTGAGATTTGGAAGTGATGTGCAAGTGTCATTGTGGATGCTATGTTGCAAACTACAAGACAAAATGTGTTCTTATGGAGGAATGTAGAGGGATTCTCGGAAGCAATTCAACTCTGGTACAATGAGCCTAGACTGGTGATCTTTTGATGGTGATATCTTCTCGATATATGATCCTCTTCCAATGGGCTCTGGATGATGTGAGTTGTTATTATAGATGTTATGTTCCAAATTATAGGCAGGGTTGTGCTCCTACAAAGGAATGTAGTAGGATTCCCAGATTCCACTCTATAGTTGTCTTTACAGAAAAAGGGACATGACACTCTATTTCTATATTTCTCCCTCTCCATTCATCTCTTTATATATCCATATCTCTCATTATCCCTATACGTCTCTCCCTCTCCCTCTATCTATTTATCTTTCTATCCTCCCTCTCTCTTTATCTCTCTCCCTCTCCCTGTCTCTATCACTCTCTCTCTCTCTCTCCCTCTCTTTATATATACCCCCTCTCCCCCTCTCTATATCTCTCTCTCCTCTCACTTTCTCTATATTTCTCCCTCTCCCTCTCTATCTTTATCTATATCTCTATCTCTCATTCTCACTCTCTATTTCTCTATCTCCCTCTCCCTATATGTTTTTATATATATATATATATCTCACTATATCTATATGTCTCTCCCTCTCCCTCTCTATCTCTCCCTTTCCCTCTATCTCTTTATATCTCTCACTATCTCTTTATGTCTCTCTCCCTCTCCTCTACTTGCTCCCTCTCTTTCACTATATATCTATCCCCCCTCTCTCTTTGTCTTTCTCCCTCCCCCTTTTTCATCCCATTCTCTCCCTCCATCCCTCTCTATCCTCTCTCTCCCCTTTTCCCTCCCCCTCTCCATCTCTTTTGTCTCTTTCTATATCTCTCTCATAATTTCTTCATGTTTATCTCCCTCTCTTTATCTCTCTATCTCACCCCTCTCCCTCTTTCTCTCTCTCTCACTCTTCCTCTATCTCTTAGTAGCTCACTCTCTTTATCATTCTTTATTCTCCTTCTTTATCTTTCTCGAGCCCTCTTCCTCTATCTCTTTCTATCTCTCTCACCAATTATTTATGTTTTTAACTCTCTCCCTTTCAAACACTCTCTCCCTCTCTCTCTTACTCTCCCTCTCTATCTCCCTATCTATCACTCTCTATCTCTATCTCTATCTCTCTATCATACCTCTCTTTATCTCTCCCTCTCTCTCCCCATCCTCTCTCCCTTCCTCTCTCCACCTCCCTCTGTTTCTCCCCTTCTATACCTCTCTATCTCCCTCTCTCCCTCTCTCCCTCTCTATATCTCTCCCTCTTTGACTCTATCTCTCTATATCTCCATCACTCTATCTCTCCTCCTCTCCCTCTTTGAATATATCTCTTTATATATCCCTTACTCTATCCCTCTCTCATATGTATTGCTCTCTCTCCTTGTCTATCTCTCTATCTCTCACTCTCCCTTTATCTCTTTCTATCTCCCACTATCTCTATATATCTCTCTGATGAGGGCACAACCCGAGACACAGAAAATAACCCACAAACAAGAGAATAATTTTATTATTCAGAAAATGGAGCTTCTTACATGCAGAGGATCTCAAATCCCCAAGTTTTACAACACATGCAAGTTACAGAAAGCTAAATAATCACCCTTTCGCAATATGCGAGCTTGTCCCAAAAAAGTCCCCCAAAAATTAGAAATCCGCCCATAAATAGGGCTCCTCTTTAGTTTGGAGCCAAAACAACATTCAAATTTGAGTTTAGGCGGTTTGGCGCTGAAAAATTACAACTTGAAGTTCAAATTTCAAAAGAACATTTGCAATTGTATCTTCTAGAAAGTGCGCCAACTTCCCAGGGCCATAACTTTTGATTCGGGTCTCCGATTCGCGAACCGTTTGAATCGTTGGAAAGATCTCGAAGTCAACAACGCGCTCAAAATTTGCTACACCAATTTTGGCAAGTTTCAGGGCCGATCCGGGAACTCTAAGTGCTTCAAATCTAACTCGGAAGATTTTTAGGTGCAAATTGGACAACTAAAACTGCAATATCTTTCAACTAATGAATAGAAAATAAAAATCATAAATTGGGAATTTCATTATGATGAAAAGGGTATCCAAAAATGTAAAAACATCTAAAAATAGAGAAACTTGAAATTTAACTATTTTTGGGTGATGCAAGATTGCCCTTACACCACTGGATGCTCCTGCATCAGACACCTAGGGTAATTTGAGAAGTGACCCTGTCACATCTCAGATGGTGGAGGAAAACCCAAATGGTCAACTTCTTCCTTAGGCAACCAGGATGAATCTTCAATAGGCCTTCCTCTCCATTTCACCAGATATTCTTCATACTGCCTATTCCTAGTACTCCTTCCCACACGACTATCCAAGATTTCTTCAATCTCCTTAATTTTTGAAGTAGGTGCTGGAATCCCACAATATTCCATTGTTGGTGCTTCCTCTGTGCCACCTTCATGATACTCTGTCAAATCTGAAATGTTGAACACAGGGGAAATGTTGAATCCATCTGGCAACTCTACCTCATATGCATTCCCTGAATCATGCCTCTTCAAAATTTTACAGGGACCAAACTTCTTCATCTTCAATTTGTTATATGTTCCCACTAGAAACCTTTCTTTCCTCAAGTGGACCATCACTTCATCACCAATCTGAAACTCCTTATACCTCCTCTTCTCATCTGCCTTAGCCTTATACTGCATAATCATCTTGTTAATATGTTCGCTTACCTTCTCATGTATATCCTTGATGTGTTCCGCAAAATCTTCAGCTTCAGCACTTATTTTTTTCTCTTGGTCCATCTTCCTCAATTCTAGAGCTGTTGTGGGGCTACCTCCATACACAATCTGGAACGGTGATCTACCGCAAAGGTTTCATGGACATAATTGTTGTAAGAAAAAATTATGTCCGTAAGATCAAGTCCCATCCCTTTGGGTTTATCTCCTACCAAACATCTCGGTTACCCAGACTTCAAGTAACAACCTCTGCCTACCCATCTGTTTGTGGATGGTGTGCAGAACTGAACTTCAACTCTGTCTTCAGCTTCTTCCACAAGGTCCTCCAAAAGTACCCCACAAATTTGGTGTCACGATCTGAAACAATACTCTTTGGCAGACCATGTAGCCTCACCACCTCTTTGAAGAACAAGTCAGCAATGTGGAATGCATCATGGGTCTTCTAACATGGAATGAAATGTGCCATCTTT
>VDFB02226609.1:0-15675 GCA_007258455.2 Sequoia sempervirens | reverse complement strand
ATACACAACAATGCAAGGATAGTGTTAAGCAACACAAGGATTGGTAAGGATATCCCAAGATGATGAGGGATTGATTGGATTCAATTAATCAAGATTTTGAAGCTTGGTTTGAAACAAAAAGATGTTTTCGATGATTTGATGTGACATTGAAGCATACGTTAGATGTGACCGATATTGATTTTTTGGATCGATGTTCGATGAGAGATGAAGCTTGATAAGGAACATCTTGTCAAAATATGCCTTGGGCTAATGATTTGGATTTTGGATTACAAATGTTTTGACCAATGTGAACGCTTTTCCAATGTTTGGATCACCACATAAGTATGAGGATATAGATCTAGATTTATTCCAAAAGCAAGATGTAAATACCTACCCCCAGTGTCTAGCAATGCATGGAATGTCACGAATGGATGCTTGGATAGGTGTATGGATGGATGTATATGGTAAGCATGCAAAGGATGCCAAGGATTATCTTGTGATAAGATAAGGTGCTCAAATAAAGGAATGCTTATTTGGATAATGCTTCATGGCTCAGATAATGCTGGGTAGGATAATGAAAATGACTCATGTCAAGATGTCTACCATAAGCAACTGTAAAGTGTGCACAAAACTTTTTCGTGATCAAGATAACTTGGAATATGTATGTAGATGGATGAAAAATGGATTGGATCAATCGTTTATGGATGAATGGATTTATTATGGATGAGATGAGATGCTTCCACCTGAACTGGCACACACAGATGCTCGATTCTACAAATGATGCCTATTTTTTAGGTTTTCATCATGGTACCTGTCCAAAGCACCGCCTATGCGGTTTTCACTAGAGGACAATTTTTTTCTTTACTGTTTTCAATCCTTTTTCTATTTTTTTTGGATTTCCTTATTTATTTTGGTTTTTTTGAAATATTTTAAGCTCATGCTGAACCACTTGGTGCTGTCAATGTAGATGCTTTTGTCATAATGTGCCATCAATATCCTGCTTGAAGAAGCTACTTTGCCAAGATACGTGCACTTGAATACAAAATTTGAGATTCTTGATCTACTTTGTTGATACCGAGTTAACTTTGTCTTTGTGGGCACATCGCGATAGAGTTCCTTGTGAATCCTTATGATGAAGGGTTGTTTCCAATACATGGTCAATGTGAGAATTGGACATCATGCGTGGAGGTGTGGATGGTGTTATGCATTTAGGAATAGATGGATTGGTTGATAGTTTGGAACCTTTGATTCTCCAAACTTGGGAAGATGGGCCATGATGGGTGGATACAAAACTGTACATGGAATTAGGACCAACTGCTTGATATAATTTGTAAGTTTCTTGAGAAGCCTACTTTTTCCTTGTGGGCATCTTTGATGGATATTTTTCCCTATTTTATTTTTCCCCATAGTTTCTTTGACTAATGGAGTTTGATAGGGATAATCTTTTTGTGTATTCTTTGGTATCCATATGTATTTGATTTGTCCATTATGTTTCCTTGCTTCTTCTACTTTGATAATATTCCTTGTACTTTGATTCAAATCTTTCTTTTGATGTTGGTTCCAATTTCAGGATGGGGCATGGCATTTAAAGATTCACATGACGGATGGCTGTAGACAATCGCACTTCATCTATATGATTCTTTCAGGTTCCTATGTTAACGCTTGGTTGAGTATTACGTTCCCTAGGCATTGTGGAAGTAGTAAATCTTTAAGGTTTTTGATTCAGCTTTGTTCCTCGAGCTCTTTGCTTTCTAGAATTTTGCAAAATGGGCGATAAATAACCATTGTAGATGATGTAATTTCAATTTTCTGCTCTGTTGACTCCTAAAAATATCTTGTTCTGTCTGACCTATTTCCTTGAGTGGATAATGCTGAATATCTTCACACATGATGTCCTCAATCTAAATTTGGGATATATCTAATCCTGATGTTGACAACTTAGTTTGACTGTGGGAATCAATAACCCACTCTTTTTGTGTAATAATGTCAGGAATAAAGGAATCCTATTCTGAATGAAGATCATCTACGTGTCCATCCACATAAAGAATCTCATGGGTAGACATAGGAGTATGTGCTATGTGGATGTGATCATCATTTGTGACATCTTGTATAGATAGGAGAGTGCCCATTAGATCATTGTAGTATCTTGGAGATATGAATTCTTGTTCTTGAATGATTTTAGAATTGCTTTTGACATGCTTTGGATCAAGTTCTTGACATGGGTTAGTTTCAAAGAATGGATTGCTTATAAAGGGTTCTTGGATATCTTCCTTAGGCATGGAAAGTGGCTCAATATCCTCTTGATCTTTGAGCGGACTTGGATCAAATGTTGAGTTGAGGATTCCTTCAATATCTGCAACCATGAGTTTGAAGGATGTCAATATTTATTGGAAATGACCATTGCTAGACCTTGGTGAAAGATGTTGATCATGTTTTGGAATAAATTCTTGAGATATGTTCTCTAACTCATTAGGTGATGTAGAGACATTTTCAACATGATCATTGGTAGATGGGTTGTGCATTATGTAAATAGGATCAAATAACTCTAACACTCCTTGAAATTGATCACTAAAAAGTGGCTCTTGATGTATGGTGAGTTGGTCATCAGATGGGGTAGAAACATCTTCAATGTGCTCATTAATGGAAATATCTTGAACATTTTTTTCAACAATTATGGCAGAGAGATTGTCAATGCTATCACCAGTGGTTGAATCTTGATTATTGTCCCCAACAGTTATTGCTTTTTCATCAATCAGGTCTTGGATGAGATTTTTGAGTCAGATACAATCTGATGTTGTGTGTCCCTTTATTTTATAGAAATCACAAAGGTGATTTTCATTGTACCATGGCGGTTTCACTAAGGGCTCTTGATAATTTTCATAGGAGGGAATTGTGATGAGTTTTTCCTACACCAACTGTTGCATGATTGATTCGATTGGTTTCCCAAGTGGTGTGTATTCTCGTTTGTTACCTTGTAAGACTTTTACTTTAAATTGAACTTTTAGTGATTGATTTTGGAGATGTGGTGATTGATCTTCGAGATGTGGGGGTTGGATTTGTTGATGTGGTCGATCTTGATATCTAACTTCTTGACATTGGAGATATTGTTCTTGATGTGGTTGTGGACACAACTCAGTGCTTTGATGACATGGTTTACCCAATGGAAGAGTGTATTGATTTTGGAGTGAAGATGTGTCTTGGCTCAATAATTCAATTATTGAAGCAAGTTGATCTAGTGAAGTTTAATTTTGATTTTGATCTTGACTCCCTCTACATAGTTGATTTGGTTTTTGTTCAAGCAAATTTGGAATGCATACTTGTGGTGTTTGCACAGGATCATCGATAAATTGATTTTGGACAATGTTCTGATTTAGGATGATGTTCAAATTTGGCATTATGGGTTGAAATTGAATATTGTCGTGGTTGGGAATCACATTGCATTGATTTAGGTAACTTTGATTTTGCATGGTGTTACCTTGACTTGAATCAATACACAAAGTTGTTAACATCTTGTTTGGACTTTGAACAACTTTTGTATGATTTGCAAACATATCTATCCCAAAGTTTACCAAGTGTGGATTCATGTTTGGTAAACTTATACTTGGTATACTCACATTTGGCATGTATGGATTTGGTGGGATTGTTGTTCGTTTGTGGAAGACTCATGCATGGGGTGTTTGGTTGATAGATTTGTAGGTTTGGACTCAGATTTAAAGATCTACCATTAGGAAATGTGTTCCAAACTTTTGACTGGGCATACTCACATTTGTTGTACCATTGAGGTTTGTAGGGGATAATGATCCCATGTATGGATTGTATAAATGTGAGTTTTGATAATCAATCAACATTGCAAGGCTTTGCAAGTTTAGTTGATTTGGATTACTCATGATGTATGGAGCAAGTTTATATTCCATGTTCTTCTTGTGTTTTGACCTTGTTGCAAAAGTGAACCTCTAAGGAGTTCACGACCAATGATGATATGAAGGATGAAAGGGGTGAATGATATGGGTGTCAAAATTTTTAGGCACTTTGGATCAATGCTAGACTTAGGGTTTGATTGGATAATGAACTTGTAAACCCTAAGATGTTACATGTTATCTTAGAATTAACTTGTTCAAAGAAGTGATAATTTAACTAAGTGTGTGAGGAAGGATTCATCCAAATACACCTAACTAAATAAATGATTTTGATTTGGTTTAAGGATGTACCCAAGTCTAGATAATGATGTTTCTAAATCTCTAATTCGATGAATGAAGTGTTTGATTTGATCCTAAATGAACCTAATAGGGACCTTGTTTACTAGACCAAGATAATGAAGAACATGCTTTTCTCTGAGAGTAGTTCAAACCAAAAGACTAATGTTCAAGCATGGAAAACCAAAGGATAACAAGCACTCGTGTGGGGTTTAATTTATTTAATCTTGGTTAATGACTTGCTTTTACCCCATGGACACTTCTTGCTTAGTTTTTGAAACTAGATGTCCAATGTCCTAATTTTCTTTTATCCCACAAAGTGCATTATGTGGAAATCAAGGAAATCAAGGCAAAGGTTACCTAATGTTGACTTTAGTAGGAGAAAATTGAGATGAGATCCAAATGCCTAGAGGAATCTAAGGATACGAATCCCAAGGGAAAGAAATAGCATGTGGACTTGTTCAAGGGTATTTCCTTCTCCTAAAGGGTTTGAGATTTGATGCTCATGTTAAATGTTTGTTTTTTCAATTTTTTTGATCAAGTAAAGTGTTTTTATTTCAAGAACAAGTACAACCCTATGGATATGAAAGACTGTATTTGTTGAATCCCCACTTGGACAAGTCCAGCTACGCTTCCTTCTAGTGAATGGTTAGATGATTGACCACACAAGCTCCCCCTTATAGTGCACTCACTTCTTGGGACAACCAATCATCAGTACCCATGAATCTTCCATGGCATACTTTCCATTTCTACTAAAATCTGGAAAAGTGTGGGACAGCTTCAAAATGATCGTTCTTGCACCAACAAATAGATCAAGGATTTTGTCCTTTTCTAAACAAGGGTTTTAATGTGGGCATTCCGTTTGTGGGGGACCATCCATGCGGTGAGAGATCATTGCTGTCCTTCTTGTTAGAATAATCCTCGTGTTATTGGCCTTTGTTCCAATATCCACACTTATATCCTAGGTGGAAGACACTTGGATTTAGTGTGTTCCCGGTTGGGTCATTCCCTTGGGTGAGTACCTTTTCCCACAAGAAAGGCCCTCTAAGATAAAAAAGAAATAAAACATAACCGTAACTCAATCAATCTTTGTTGCGAACCAAAGAGAGAATGTACACAATATGCTTCACTCACACTCGCAAGATTTGTTCAATTTTAAAATCCAAATTGAAGTGTTTGGGTAATTACTTACACAACTTAATGTCACCAAAATGCCTTTTGATTCTCAAGATCACCATGAGGCATGAGAGAAGCACATACATCCTTTTAATGATATTACTTTGAGTAAGTAATTACAAAAAAAAGTACTTGTTCATTTTAAGTCTACAAAGCAATGGTTTGATTCTTTTTAATGCACCAAAACGAAATATGGAGATTGCCTTGTTCAATTGTTAACCTCAACCAAATTTAATAAATTTGAGTAATAGTTCCTTTTAAGCCCTTTGTCATGAAAAATGAAATGTTTTTTTTAGAGCCCAAAAGAAGATGTGAGTTGATCTAAAATAGAAAACTAAAGCATAGAATGGAAGCTCTAAGCATTAAAAAATGCTTTATCAACTCCAAATTTAATGCTCAATTATCTTTAACTCCTTCCAGTAGATCACTTTTTATGCTTCAATGTTACAAGTCTTTTGCACGAACAAAATCCCTCCTCCTTTTCCTACAAGATAAAAAAGACAATTATACAAGGATCAAGTTATTACTCTTTACATTTCAGACATTGGTCAATAATAATTAATGATTTAGATTATGATAATGGAATAATAATTTTAACATTACCTTTATTATTTGCTTTACTGGCGATCATAACACCATAATTAATAATTTAACTGGATTTAACGGCTGATTTCGACTCAACATCTTCGCTACGCCCATCGGCGACAGCTTTCAAATGGCGTGCCCCCACATTACCCCCAAATGTACAGCCCCAGCATTTAAAAACCACAACACAAGAAACTATATTATAGCAGAATCAAGATTTCTAACTAAGAATTGATTTGATGCTGACAAGAAGTTTGGTGCCCGATTCAATGAAAAAGGTGCATGATTTAATGCATCAGCTAAAGATATGTACATTCATTAGTTAAAGAGTACATGCTCTGATTCATAAATGCGTGTAAGTAGGATATGTGCAATCAGAAATAATAGTGTGATTCATAAATGCATGATCCCTAAAGTCCATGTAATATTGTAAGATGAAGTAGGCCTTCTATAGGAGCTCTTTCTTGGTGGTAACTACATCCATGTCTACCAATATTGAACCACAACTGAACCCATGAAATTTTAACATTCTAAGTTGAGCTAAGTTGCATATTACGCTTCACTGTCATAGTAACAATGTTTCCACAATGTGATTTTATCAACTGAGATCATTTATGTGGTCATCCAACACCTATCTTGTATTTTCATTTGCCAATTTTCAACCAACACTATCCACTAGCTTGCTGCTTCCCAAAGGGGAAAACCTATTGTTATAAACTACCTGTTTGGATAATTTGTTAAAGAAAAAGAAGTTAAACAATAAAATATCCTTACACCACATGGATGCGTGTTCAAGTCTTACATGGTTATGGATTGTTCATACTTTATTATGTACATGCATATATTGGAGTACAATTGCAATTATCAATATTTTGCAACAATTTTCAACAAAGTTTAGTCATTTGCTTACAAACCAAAAAGAAAGAAAGAAAGGTGCCTGCTATATTTTTGGCAAGAATTGGACATAAAATATAGAACTATGTAATGACTAATTGAAAGATAGATACATGTCTACGCCCTCTATGGTATGGTAATTCTGCAAGCGCACCTACGAAGGCAATGCCATGAAAAACCCAACACCACTAAGAAAATAATTACAGACAATAAAGACAACCCAACCACGATTATTGTTGTTACCCCAAGTTACACAAATTTAATGGGATTTACGATATCTATTCTACTTTCATCCAAAACACCCACCTCTAATGAGAAATACATCAAGCAAATCAAATGAAAGACAAAGAAACATTAGAGGTCCAAACTAGAGCCTTAATACGAAATGGTTTGCATTGCAATAGGTAGTGCATGGTGAAGTTGCTTGAAACTTCACGCTTTTGATGTTTCCTTGCTCTGCTCTTTTCTTCCTTTTGACGAGGAAATTAATGGAAATAGCTTGCAACGAATCAAATGACAAATGTGTGGTAACGAGGCAATCAAGAAATTCCACTGACTATTGTAGATGTGCTAAGAATTGCAGCCCATGGTATGAAGATGGGAAATGCTTGTGCACAATGCAGGGAAAATAGAACTTGGCATAGTCTTGGAAGATTTACCTACAAATTGTTAACACAACTCTATTTGGAAGAAAACAGAAAGGGAAACAAAAATGAGAACGAAAGCACAGACATGGTATGTGAATTGTTTGACAAAATTCCTAAAAGAAAAGTTTTCTTCAATTGCAGGATATGCGCAGGATGAGTGTGTTGAAAGGCATCAGAAACTTTAAAAATGCAAATGGCAGGTATAAAGGAAAATTTCACAATCTTTCTTAGTCAAAGAAATGCAAACTCATGAACCAGAATGATGCTAAGGACCAAAAAAATCTGTGCCTTGCAGAGCATCTTGTTGCATTATTAAGATCATGAGGACCAAACGCCAGTATAAAGATCAAGCCTAAACAATAACAAAAAATAAATGATAGAACAATCCTTTTTCTGATCCATGATCCAAAAGCCTAGTTAAGAAGACCCCATAATTTGTTACAGGCTTCTTCAACTCATTAATTTGTTATATGCTTCAGTTAGAACTTTCACCGAATAGAATATCACAATTCATGCAACAAAAATTTGATTAATCAATGTAAAGATTATGAGAAAAGTAAAGAAAATTTCATTAAAGTGCGACAGTAGTCAGGGAATGTCAACATAATTTTCTCCTCCTCCACTTGTTATAACAAAATCTTCTCATAGATAGGCATATATATTTGAACAAAAAATAGAGAGAACTTAACTTATCAATCAAATTGAGGTCTCATCAATCTACTATTGGAAGAATAAATTCACATCTTAAGCAAGCACTGAATCATACCCACACAAGTAATGTATTTGAGTGTGAACGATTTTTTTTTTATCGATTCATAAAGTGCTTTAGTTAATAAAGATAGCTCAAAAAAGAGACAAAAAAAGTGATTGATATTTTGTTATGGAAAAGACAAAGCAAATGAGATAGGCATTTAGAGGAGAATAGTTACTTTTTGTCATCCACCGTGTAATTCTTTCTGCATGGTTTAAAAAGAAGAGAGTACATAAACAAAGACAATGCAAAAAAAAATTGTGATTAAGAGAGACTTCTACAGTTGGGAAGAATAAAAAAATTAGATATATTAAAATTAACTCTTTCCTTCTGCAAGAGCCCCACAGTGGGCACCAAAGTGTGAGGTAAATCTACAATTTTTAACAATAGACAAAATATTTGTAGTTAGCCATTGTTAGAACCCAAATAAACCACTCCCTATAAAATTTATTTGAACAAAAAAATAAAGGAAACAAAGTAACAAGCAAGCAAAACACAATGAAACATTATTCTAATGATCAAACCAACATATTATAGGGGGATTGGTGCTATTTTGATGTGGAAAATAGCCCTTTCCCAACCCCTTTTTGATAAGCTCTATATGTGATGAAGATGCAAGATGATAAGTGATCAAGTTGTGGAGTAGTGTAGGATTAAATCAATAGAGAGGGTCTCTATTTATAGAATAGAATGATAGGAGAATGCAAGATATGAGGAATGTGTGATAAAAGATAATCCAATGGCATTATGCCACTTGTTAGCATTCTAATGGAGGGAGGTTGAGTACATTTTGATCAATGTGCAAGTTTGAATTTTGAATTTGATGAAGTGACATGTTTAGGGGGGATGAAAGATGAGTTAAATGCCAAGTTTGACTTGTGTAAGAGACATGTAAGAGACATGTAAGAGCTCTTAAATGCTTTGTTGGATGGACAAGTCATGTGGGAGGTAAAATTCAAATTGGGAGAATATTCCCTCAAAGATGCCAAGTTGAAAGAAAATGAAGATTTAATAAATTAATTAAATTGATTTATTTGTGCGAGTGGGAAAAGCTAGAGGATGTGACATGGATTAAGATTAGATTTAATCAGGATTTGATTAAATAAGAGGAGGTTAGGTGATTTGACCCATTTGATTTAGATTTATGGATTAAAATAAATCAAAAGGAGATGGAAAATGATTTAGACTTAGTTAAAAAAATATTTTGATTTATTTAGCTAAAGGGGATGATGTTAGTGTTAAAGATGAATTTATTTAATTTAAATGGAGGACTTTAGAGATTAATCAAATAAACTTGATTTATTTGATGAATGGACAAATATGACTTAATTAAATGCATGATACTATAAACGCTTAAGATATATGAGATTTTGTTAAACTCTAACTCCCTTGCATAGTTTGTAATTTTGTGCTTCTTACTCGTCTATTTCCTTATGTCGCTCACTCTAGAATAGATGTAACTCTCTAAACTATTAGAAAAGATGATCTCAAATGAAATGCAATAAACTAAAAAGATAACACACAAAAAATAAATAATCTTATGTTCAAGCATCACTCTCTTCATACATATAAAGATAACTATTCAAGCATTTGTGTTTCATAGTTTACCATTTATGTTTCATAGGTTTTGCATTATCATTGAATCTAGTTCTCATATTCTCATATGTTCTGCATTAAAAACTAATTATTACTTTGTTCAAGCATCACATCACTCTCTTCATACATATAAAGATAATTGGTCAAGAATTTGTGTTTCATAGTTTACCATTTATGTTTCATAGGTTCTGCATTATCATTGACTCTAGTTATCATATTCTCATACGTTCTGCATTACAAACTAATTATTTTTCTGTTCAAGCATCACTGATTTGATTGTACTTATTATGTGTAGATGGCCAAGGGCAATGCAGTGGTGACCTATATTGGGAACAAGAAAAAGAAAAGATCCACGACAAGGTTGCCCTCCGACAAATGAGGAGCTAGATTCCCCCATGAAATAGATCTTGTTGCACAAGTAGATGAGGTTTCTACTCCTCAAATACTGTAGATTGAGGTTACAACACCTCAAATACAACAAAAGGTAAAACAAATAAAAAAGTTGTGGTCTTTAGATGACGTGAAAAGGGCACTCTATGACGTTGAAGAGAATGACATGTCAATAAGGGGGGCTTCCAAAAAGTGGTCAATCTCAACAACCACACTGTCCAAATGGCTAGGGGGTCTAACAACAACTTCCAAGAAAGGTCCGCCAACAGTCCTCACTGAAGAGGAAAAACATCTTATTGTGGAATGGTGCAAGCAAATAGCTGATATTGGTCATGGTCTTGAGAAGTCTTGGTGGACAGGCTTCAAGCATAGACATTCTGAACTTGCATTACGAACTATTGAAGGCCTAGACAAAGATAGGGCATTCAATCTTAGAGTTGATCTTGTAGCTGCATTCTAAAAAGCACTATCTGCAACATACAAATCCATGCCATATGGTCCTGATCGCATATGGAATCACGATGAAATTGACATCCAAGCATGCAAAAATGGGTCCATGAAGGTGCTCACAAGAAAAGGCAGCAAGAATGTCTCTTACATTATCCCAAAAAGCTGTGAATGGATAACCATTCTATGTTGTGTCAATGCTGCTGGACAAAGCATTCTAGGATTCTACTTGTTCAAGGGGAGTGCAAACATAGATAATTACATCCTAGACTATGAACTAGGTGCTTGCATGGCAACCCAGCCCCATGCATGGATGACCAAAGAATTGTTCATAGATTGGTTGACCCACTTCAAAACCTTAGTTCCAGGTAGTGTCTTGCCCACCAACAAGGTTTTGCTAATCATTGACAGCCATGGAAGCCATGTAGCACTCAAAACCATCCACGAAGCAAGAGAAATTGGTGTAGATTTGTTATCATTTCCATCACACACATCACATAAGCTACAGCCGTTGGATGTGAGTGTGTTTGTACCTTTTAAAGCTTACTTCAAATCATAACGTGCAGATTTTTTGTCAAGGTTTCCAAACATTGAAGTGAGGAGGAGAGAACTTGCAATGTTAGGCAACAAAGCAATAAAAAGAGCTTTGACAGTTGACAACATCAAAGCTGGGTTCAAAAGGACTGGTATATGGCCACTGAATCCTGATGCACTTGTCAATGACATGCATCACAGTGAGACATTTGTGGTCAACGAGGATGCTAACATAGTTGAAAACATTCTCAACCTTTTCTGGACTTGGTCTATCAAGCGATGACGTCGCAGTATTGCAGTCCACTCTTCCAGATGGACACTTGTAGACTATAATAGAAACACAACACTCACCTCATAGCTGTCCTGCTAAATCAGTTGCACAAGTGGTGGTTAATGAACACACCCCTCCCATGGTGGACAACCCTATTGATCAATTTAGTGAAAGTTTAGATCTTCCATCACAATGAAGCCAACCATCCTGGTTGGTTGAGGGAGAAATGAACTTAGAAATTCATTTGGAAGTCATAGAACAATAGGATACCTATACTTTCCCATCACCACCACTAGAAATTGACCCTTCTCAAGTTGTGCATTACTATGCCCCTTCTTGCAATTCAGATTTATGAGGCAATGAAGATGTACCAAAGGGATCGTAGGTAGTGGAGGAGGTCATTGCCACACAGCCAGATGGGACAGAAGAAACACAAATAGTTCCGCACATCAACAAGTTCCTCAAGCTTCCTGTGCACACTGTCCATCAAAATAAATCCAAAGTTGGTGCAATTTGGATCAGTAGACAGTCTCAATTGTTGACAAAAAATGACTACATGAGGCTGTTAATGGAGCAAGAGAAAAGGAAGAAAGAGGTCGAGGAGATAAAAGCAAGAAAGAGACAATAGAATGAGGAGAAAAGGGCAGCAAAAATTGTGGCAGTGGAGCTGAAGGAGAATGCCAGAATTGAGGAGATACTGTGAAAAGAAAAAGAGCAGCATAAATTACAACATAAAAAGGATAGAGATGTGAAAAAGGAGCAAGAGAGGCTTCACAAGGAACATGATCGGAAGGAAAAAGAGATTGAGGAGGCACAAAGGGCCTTACAAAGAGAGAGGTGGTTAAGGAACCCTTCTAATCCATTTTCTCAAAGTAATGGAGTCTTTCATGATATTCTCAACATTAATATCCCTTAGTTCTCCACAACAATGAATTATTCAAGCCTCTCCCAATATGACTTCAGGGGCACTAAATATCCATATCAATTTGGCACTCGGGATGTACAAATGTGTTCACCACCACCCCCAACACAGTTCACTTGCACCTAATTTACCACTCAAAGTCCCACTTATGTATGCAACACTCATCGAGTGGAAGGGGACGAGAATATGGCAATTGGCACCCCAACCTGCCAAGATCCATTTCACAATAGCAATAGCTAGATGCTACCTTTTTTTGGTTTTCACATGCAATTCAAGTTTCATACATTTTAGAAGTTTTGATATTTACAAATGCACTGAAATTGTGGACAGTTGTAATTTTTTAATAAGTACAGATTGACCATTATTGTTTTGGTTTGTGAAGTAATCTGATCAGATTCCAAAAAGTGTTGTATGTAATTTGCAATGTATGTTATTGTTTTGGTTTGCAATGTATGCTTCTTCGTTGACAGTTTTAAATATATGATAATTACATATGCATCGTTATTGTTTTGATTTGCAATGTATTGAATATTGCAATGTGTGTTCTATGTAATTTGCAATGTGTCACTATTTTGATTTGCAATGTATGCTTCTTCATTGAAATTTTGTCATTTTCTATTCCTTTTTTGATCTATTTTTCCACGTGGGAGTATGATATTTGTCCACGTGTTTTACAAATGAAAATAATGAATTGTCGACCGATACGTAGGCACCTCGGGTGCCACTTCTTGCATGGCACGGTGTCTGAAGTTGATAGCCTTGCCACCTCAACTTCTCTCATTCCGCCACCCTAAGAGTTCACTGCGTCACATTTATTACTCGCTGCCACTTCCTATACTTCTCAACTGTCATGTTGAATGCAGGTCTCCTCTCCTTGGCTCCATGCCACCTCGCAATACTATACATATACATATACATATACATATACGTATGAATATACATATACATATACATATACATATATGTATGAATATACATATATACATATACATATGTGTATGTATACACATATACATATGTATATACATATCCATATACATATGTATATACATATCCATATACATATGTATATTCATATACATACATATGCATATACATGTACATATACATATGCATATACATGTACATATACATATGCATATACATATGCATATACATATGTATATACATATGTATATACATATCTATATACATATACATATGTATACATATTTTTCGAGCCAACTTGCATTCAACGCTCTTAGTGCCTCACTCTTCTCACTATCTTTACAACCTTTAATTCTAGCAAGTTCTTGTTTTTTCTTCACTTGCACACAAGTATGTGCTCGGTTCATCCTCTGCAAGTTTCAAACCATTACCACAACCTGTGATGCTCAGACTCTAGTTAAGAGATGGATAGACACCGGTTGGTGAACGTTACAAGCAACTTATTTCTATTGTTACATATACATATATGTATATCTTTATGCATATGCACATGTATATGTATATAGATATATACATATACATATGTATATGTATATGTATATACATATATACATATACATATGTATATGTATATGTATATACATATACATATACATATGTATATGTATCTACAGATACATATGTATATACATATTCATATACATAGACTTATACATATGTATATGTATATACATATACATAGACATAGACATATACATATACATACCAATATACATAGACATAGACATAGACATATACATATACATATACAATTCAGTCATGCAACTATTCTATCTTTTTTAGGTTCCACTGATGAATTTGGTGGTGTTTTATTTTTCATAGGTGATGCTTCATCTTCAATTCAATGTAAATGAATGCATATATATTATTCTACTATGATTCAATTCAGTCATGCAAATGAATGCATGTAAGAAATGCTACAATTTTTCATTTTAGTAACAAACAATATAGTTGGTTGTTTTTATTCCATTCATAAACCTGGGGTTCTCTTTTTCATAGGTTCTGCATGTAGGAAATTCTATATACATATGCACATATATATACATATATGTATATGTAAATATATATACACGTATACACAAATATACATAAATGTATACATATAAATATATATATACATACACATACACAATGTTGTTTATGAGCCATAGATAAATTTGGGGGTGTTCTATTTTTCAAATGAATGCATATAAGCAATGCTGCAATTTTTCATTGCAGTAACAAATAATATTGTTGGTTGTTTCGATGCCATAGATAAATTTGGGGTTCTCTTTTTCATACGTTCTGCATGTAAGAAATTCTATATACATACACATACACATACACATCCACATCCATGTATACATATACATAAAACATACACATACAAATATACATATAGGTTCTGCTTCATCAATTCAGTCAACTGAGCAATAGAGACATAAATATATTCTTGGTAAGAAAAATAATGCATCTAAGCAATTCTATATACATATATGTTTATGTATACATATATATATATATATATATATATATATATACACACACATATACATATACATGTACATATATGTACACATACACATATACATATACATATATGTATACATATATGGGTAAGTGCACCAAGATGGATCCCAAAAAGGGGGCTTAAGTGGCCACTTTTTTTCTGAAATCAAGAAATGCTGACCTTGGACGTGAAATTGAGGATAGTTACACTCAAAATTTTGAGATGGAACAAAAACAAGGATTGAAGTGAACTGAAGTCTACTTTCTAAACTACTAATTTATTTTGAAAATGGTTGAGATTAAGGTTCAACAGAGGGATGTACACAAATTGCAATGCTTTTGTCTAAAAAAATAACATAGCAACTCTTGTAAATTTTAATCTCGAAAGCACTTCCAAGGAACTTTTTAGTATTTTTAAAATCGCTATGATAAGAAGTTAGCTAACAGCATCTAGTTGATGCACAATTTTTCTGATAATTTTTTAATGAATATTTTATTTTTTACTAATTTTCTAAGTGGTCACTTCCTAAAAAGCATAATTTTGGCCGTGCTCCCCCTACAAATTTTGGAAAGTAATAGATTTTTTTAAATTCTTATTTTTTAAAATTTGTAGAATAGAGTCTAGTTTCTAAAAATGTAATTTATTTGAAATTTCGATGAACAGTTAATTTATAATGAAAAAAAAACCAAACACTATTTTTTGATAAAAAAACAGACATACAAACAAAATAAATTATGGATGAAAGGCCTAACATTGTTAGAAAGTGAAAAAAATTACATCGTTGGAAAGCTAAGAGAGAACTTAGCATTACCCA
>VDFB02226608.1:0-10037 GCA_007258455.2 Sequoia sempervirens | reverse complement strand
GTAAAATAGGATTACATTCTAGAGAAAGAAATGCCAACAAAATATCCACCATTATATCTAAAAACCTAATAATTAATGGTCTAGATTTACAATGTATCATTTATCTAATATATGTCAGCCATTTTAGTAGTTTCCTAAAAAAATTAACAAAAAATTATTACACACATCCCACTCTCCTCCCTTGCTACCATTGTATATTACACCTATCAATGTAACTAGGTAATATATATATATATCCTATTAACAATAACCTTTATATAATTGCAAGGTTGAGACACATTTTCCCAACAAATACCTCATGGGAAAAATACTCTCCAAGAAAGATATGTAAAAATGTGAAGGAAGGAGGACTCAAGAAGACCCTCCAAGGAAAAATTTCTTTACCCAAAGCATCAATTACAACTAAAGATATCAAGGTGACACCAAACGTTTAGTGAAAATCTCCACAAATTTCTCCTTAGTAGTTAAATAGTCTATGTTGATTTAATTTATTAAATCAAATAATATTTTTTTCTAAATTGCTAAGTCACTTTGTGGGACCCAATTGGGAGTTGGAACCCTACATGCAAGGTGTGAAAAGGAAATATTGTGACACATGTCACATGGGTGCTTCATTGGAGAAAACTGATTTGATTAGAAATCAAAAAAGAGTGCCATGTTGACATGTGGAAATTAGTATTAGAATCAAGTATTGGTGTGGTTCACTTGTGTGAGATCTTATCTCTTCAGGCTAAAAAAAAAGCAAGGGAATGTGACATTATCACTTGGGCACTCATTTAATCATTAAAAATTAAATTGTAAAAACCTCTAAAAAGGGTTTCATGTGGCATCATTTTGACTTGTTGACTAAAGTTTTGAATGAAAAATTTCTTAATGGAGGCTTAGTTATCAATTTGAGTGACTAGGAGTTGTGGGTGAGCTTTGTTTTGGCAATAAATTTCATTTTCTCTATATAACTCCTACCATATAAGGTTGCCTATTTTGTGGAGCTGCAATATTTTCATGTTGTTGCATGCTCCTATATGTACCCACATGTTTGATGGGTTGTTAATTGGGTAACTTGGGACTTGTACACGTCAATTTTCAATTTGCATGCATGTAGAGATTAAAAGATGGACACATGAAAAAATCAATGCCCATGTATGAGATGTATTTATTGATACCTTAGTGAACTTGTATAGAGAGCTTGATTGTTATTTCTAAGACACTATTATGTTGTCAGATTCACTCTAGAGTTGTATCACATTGAAACCACACCTGCAATAGTATTGACTCTGCTAATTGTATTGTAATAGTTTATTGAAGTAATACAATTGATTTTTTCTTTGGTCTATGGATTTTTCCTAAAAGGGATTTACCATGTATAATAATTTGTTATGTGTTATATGGTTTAAATTTGTAATTAAGTAATTGCATGTGCATTCTTAAGAAAAATTGTGAATTTTAAAGATTTGACACAAATTTTTGTAATCTTTTCATTGATTGATTTACATTAGGGAAGAACTTCCACACCTGACTTTCCATTTAGTTGGTATCAGATCATGGCCAAATTTACTATCCTTTGTGGGTTAGAAGGATTTTTTTTGCTTATCTCTAGATTCAATGGGAGTTCTTGCTAAGAGAACTTGTAATATTGTTTGTAGATTTAAGATGGTAAAAACATCTAAAAGAAAAGAGATGGAGAAATTTAATTGCAACAATTTTGAGTTGTTGAAACTCATAATGGAGGATATTCTTGTATATAGAGATCACTAGGATATAATATCCAATACAAAAATAGGAAAAATATCAAAATTTGATTGGGATGTATAGGATTGAAAAAACAAGGATTTGATAAGACTTTGTTTAGTTGATTTTGTGCTCCAAAATGTCCATGAGGAAAATATTGCAACCAATATTTGGAAGAAGCTTGGTGATATTTATCAATGGAAATCCTTAGTAAATAAGTTATTCCTAAGAAAGAAACTATCTTAGTTGAGGATGAAGGAAGGAGGATTAGTTGTTGATCACTTGAATGTGTTTAATATGCTAGTGGCTCAATTGGGTTCTATTGGTGTGAAGATTGAAGATGGGGACTATTGTATTCTTCTATTATGTTATTTTTTTAGACTCATGGGACCACCTCGTCATGGCTATTGGAATCATAACAACAACCTTCAAGATGGAAGATGTGGTTGCTTCTTTGTTATATTAAGAGATATGGAGGAATTATTCTTAGATAGTCAAGGCCTTATTTGTTTATAATAGATCAAAGGAGAAAGAAAATAAAAAGGACAAAAATTATAATTCCAAGCCACTAGGAAAATCTAAGTGTCCTAGTGAAAATTCCAAGGCTAAATTATGGAACTGTGGGGAATTCAGACATTTTCAAAAATACGGCTAAGAGGAGAAATAAAAGAAAAGTGATAAATTTGATTTTAAATCCTCATATGAAGATGTGGATGCACTTTTCATAGCCTTGTAAAGTGGTCTGCGAGGAGCACCTAAGGTGACCTCCACCTTGTTTGTCTTCAATTTTGGCTTGTACCTGATCTTAGCCAAATCAGGGTGTTAGTAGGTTGTGTTGGACCTTAGAAGGTATTGTGTGTGTGGAGAGTTAGTCATTAGGACTAATTTTATCCTAGTTAATCATTAGGATTAGTGTCATTTTAGTTATCATGTTAAATTTTTCTTTATTAAGCTTTGGAGAGCATAGGTTAGGATACAAAGCATTTAATGTGTTTAATACCACATCCTTGTTGCTTGAAGATGCTAATGGTCGGAGTTAAAAGGGGGAGTTCTTCATTAGTAATCAGCGTGTTAGAGGTCAAAGATTAGGGGATCATGGCATAATGGGATTACAAAATGTTGTTGTTGTAAAAGTTGCATAGCAAGATTTGTAGGAATTACATGCAATTTAGTGATTGGAATCCTTGAAATTAGGGATGTGGAGTGAGAAACTCCTTGAATGATGGAAAAGGACTTAAAATAGGTGTGTGACAGAAATTAGTAGTTGATTCATCATTGTAATCAAAGTTTTTGGTGTGGAATAGAAGGCATTTTGAGCATATTTACGTGTTTAAAAAATCACGTGTGTTTTTTGAAAGCCGGGGAGAAAACGTTAATATTCATAGATTTAGCACTATATTTTGTGTTCATAGAAATAGCTTAAGTCACTTTCATCTTACATTGAGGGTTACTTAGAGTAGTTTTATTGCTTTGAATCTATAGATTAGAGTTTAGAGGTTATAACAGTTGTTTTGAGCAGTAAATCTTTCCATGGCTCCCTCATAAACCCTGATCACGGGAACCTCCTGAGATTGGTGGAATATGGAATGGGAGCCAGTCACTTGTAAATACTTAGCTTTAGGAATCATGTGGGATGAAGCTAGCATTTTGAAAACCAAACCCTAGGCGAGCTCTTGTTACCCGGTTAGGAGTTTGGTAGAGAAAATTTGAGAACTTAGGCAGGGGAAAGGTACCACTGTACGATATTTGTACGGCTTTAGGTGGGTTAAGATAGGATCCTCACATGCCATCAAGATTGAATCATCAATCAATCCATTGGCAGTAGCTTTGAAGTAGGAAACAGTGAAACGCTAGGAGATAGGTAAATTAGCCCTCCAATCCAAGAATATAGGAATCAGTTGTACGACAGAGACAGGGGCTTGAAACCCTAGTAAAGATTTAAAAGTCCAAAAAGGGTATAAGGAAATCAAGTTTCTTTGATAGGTTGTTTGTCAAGTTTAAGAGCAAAAAGCCAAAAATCGATTGGTAAAGGCTAGTAGAGAATTAGGCCTCTCCAAGGAAAATTCATGAAAGCGGGTGATTTGAAGTTTGAACACCAAGCAAGATGCATCCATTTGGAGGTGAAATGCAAGAAACTAGTGTCTCTAGCTCCCCTGCAAAGAGTTCAAGTCAGATGGAGAAGTTGGCACTTAGACCCTTCTAAGTCCAAGGAAGAGTAATCAGTTGCAAGAAGGTGTGGGTCTTCCAAAGGTAAAGCACTAGTGGAGAACTCTTTGAGAAGAGTTGGAGCAGGACTAGGATAGTCTTCTAAGCTCAACAAGAACCCTTGGTAGCAAGTTCCAGGTAGGAGACAGTGGAAAGTCTTCTACAAAATAGTGCAAGCAACCTTTGGTTTCATCATACACCATATTGGTATCAGAGCCAAGTTGGATTCAAGGCTTGTGATTGATGTTGCAGCCCACTGAGTCAGTAGGAGAGAACACACCAAAGGAAAGAACCATGGTGACAAATGCAGAGTTGGTTAAAAAGGTAGAAGAGCAAGAGGAAGATAACCGGTTGCTGAGAGAAAGGTTATCTCAAGTGGAGAAACTCTTGGATGAAGTCCATGAGACAGTAGATAAAGTGAAAGACAAGATAGAGCAGAAAGAAGAACAGGAAGCCAAGGAGAAAGAAGAGGATTTGGAGGAGGAAGCTCAAAGCCTAACCTGAACTAACTATTTGAAGAACCCTTCTAAAGCATTGCAAGCCTTAAATTGCAAGGCATTAAGGTGTAAGCACTTTTCAAAGGGACAAATGGACCATGATTTAGTTGTAGACCTGGATTGAGAGTATTGAAAATCACTTGAACCGTGATGGCATAACAGAGGCCCAAAAGGTAAAGGTGGCCAAGTCAAGGCTGGAGAGGGAGCTCTCACATGGTGGAAGTTTGCGGCCAACTGAAAGAGAGAAAGAAGGAAAAGCTCCTATAGTTTCATGGAGAGGAATGGTAACTAAGATAAGGCGACCTATCCCCCCTAATGATTATGGTTCAATCAGATAGGAGAAGACACAATCTTAGGCAAAAAGATATGGATGTTCAAACATATACTGAGGAGTTTCAAAAATGGTGCCTAAGATCAAAGGTGGTTGAAGATGAAAGCATCAAGCTAGCAAGGTACTTGAATGGGCTTAAGTGGTCTATCCAAGAAGATATGAGCTTAGTAAACTTCAAAACAGTCCGCCAAAGCTATCAAATGGCTTTGAAGATAGAGGAGAAAGGAAAAAAGAAGCAAGAACAAAACCCCAAAAGTAGAGGTAAAGGGAAAGACAGCAGAGGACAAAGAGGTGGTTATAGTGGAAGAAGTTCAGAGCCAAGAGCCCAAGGAGAAGTCAAATACTCTGAGCAACAAGAAGGAAGTTCTAGTAGAGGTGGTAGAGGAAGAGGTTTCAGCTCTAGAGGAAGAAGTGGTGGACAAGGAAGAGGCAGCTACTTCACCAACATGAAATGCTATCACTGCAACCAATTGGGACACCCGGCTTATAGATGTCCAGAGAAGGGTAGCACTTCTCATGGAGGAGATAAGAGGACTAATCTGATTCAAGATGAGACTACTACAACAGATAAGCATCCTGAAGTGCCATTGAACTTAGAGGAAGGTGAGAATCTCATGATGAGGACTTTGATCAAAGAACCGGTTAAAGAAGAGCCAAGCCAAAGGAGGTCTTTGTTTAGGATAAAGTGCAAGATGATGGGGAAAGTGTGTAAGGTCATCATTCACTCAGGTTCTACTGATAATATTGTGTCAGAGGAGGCAGTCAGCAAGCTAAAGTTGACAAGGATACCCCACAACAATCCTTACAAGGTCACATGGCTCAATAAAGGTCAGCATGTCTTGGTGAATGAACAAGCATGGGTGGAGTTCTCAATTGGCAAGTACAAGGACAAAGTTTTGTGTGATGTGTTACCTATGGATGCATGCCACTTGCTCCTAGGTAGACCATGGAAATTTGACCGCCAAGCTGTGCATGAAGGAGCTAAGAATTCATATACCTTCAAGAAAGACAATGTAACCTTCAAGATTCAGTCTTTGTTAGAAGATACTGAGGTGCAGACAGCAGGTTCTAAACTGCTCTTGGCTGGTGAAAAAGAGTTCTTAAAAGCCTTGGAAGAAGGAGAAGGAGTTGGCTATGCAGTGATGATCAAGCCAAGAGAGGTGAGCAAAGAGAAAGCAGCTAAAAAACAAGAGTTACCCAAGGAGATACAAGAATTGTTGCAGACCTATGAAGGTATTGTAAGTAGTGGTCAACCAGCAACATTACCTCCTAAAAGAGCCATAAGTCATAGGATAGACTTGATACCAGGAGCTACCCTTCCAAACAAAGCAGCCTACAAGATGACACCTCAGCAAAATGAGGAAATAGCTAGGCAGATTCAAGAACTACTTGACCAAGGTCTCATTAGGAAAAGCATTAGTCCATGTGCAGTACCCACTGTCTTAGCACCTAAGAAAGGAGGAGAATGGAGGCTTTATACTAATTCTTGGTGGCAATAAACAAGATAACCATTAGGTATAGGTTCCCTATCCCTAGGATTGAAGATCTCATGGATTGTCTAGGTGAAGCTAGGTACTATACCAAGATAGATTTAAAGAGTGGTTATCACCAAATTAGAATACATGAGGGTGATGAGGAAACATCCTTCAAAACCAATGAGGGTCTTGCGACTGGCTAGTTATGCCATTTGGATATCTATTTCTCTCCACATTCATGAGCATAAGAATGAAATCCCAAAGACTACATTGGCAAGTTTTGTATAGTGTATCTTGATGATATACTAATCTATAGCGTAATTAAGAGAAGAGCACCTCCAACATATCGGGAAGCTGGATTTTCAAGAAGTTGTAGAGGAGAAGTCGATGATCAACTGAAAAGTGGAGTTCATCAAAATAGAAATGGGTGTACCTTGGATTTGTGCTATCACATGGCAACTTTGAAGATGGATAGCAATATGGAAGACCCCAATTGCCCAATTCCAAAATAGCAACAGAGGTAAGAAGCTTCCATGGTCTTGCTCAATACTATAGAAAGTTTATAAGATAGTTTAGTGCTATTTGTGCCCCTATGTTGGATACCATTAAAGGAGGAATGAAAACCAAGTTTGTATGGAATGAGCAAGCTAACAAGAGTTTTGAGTTGTTGAAGGAAAAGATAGCTACCCAACTTGTTTTGGTGTTACCAAGCTTTGAGAAGCTATTCACCATTGAGTGTGATGCAAGCAATGTAGCTATTGGAGTTGTTCTCAGTCAAGAGGGAAGATCTGTGGCTTTTCATTCAGAGAAGCTAAGTGAAGCCAAGAAGAATTATTCTTCTTATGACCTTGAAATGTATGCATTGGTCCAGGATTTAAGAAAATGGAGGCACTACTTGCTTCCCAAGGAATTCATAGTGTATCTGTATTAACCAAGCACTTAGTTTCCTCGAATTCACAAGTAGAAGTTGAGTCACATGCACATTAAATGGTGAGTACGGTGTTTACACTCAATATCAAGCACAAGAAAGGGAGTTTCAAAAGTGGTTTTATGCATTGAGCAAAGAGCCCTCACAATTGTGAAATTTGGTTGAAAAGCATTGGGATAGATCATTTCAAAGATCTATATGCAGATGATGAAGACTTTGCAGATATTTATAAGGTTTGTCTTGAGCATAAGAATCATTTCCATAGCAAATATGTTGAATATACCTTGCAAAGTGATCTTTTGTTGAAAGGAAATCAGCTTTGTGTTCCTAGAGGTTCTATTAGGGAGAACTTGATACAAGAAAAGCATAATGGTGCATTGAGTGGTCATTTTGGGATCACCAAAACTCAAGAACTTGTCCAAATATTTTATTATTGGATAAAGATGAGCCTAGATGTCAGGAAGTATGTGGAGAGTTGTGTGGTATGTCAAAAGGCCAAGGGCACTTCTTCAAATGCAGGCCTATACCAGCCACTGCCTATCCCTTCTAGGCCATGGGAATGTTTGAGCATGGACTTTGTAGTTGGTTTACCCAAGAAAAATGAAGGTATGGATAGTGTTTATGTTGTTGTAGATAGATTCAGCAAGATGGCTCATTTTGTGCCCTGCAAAACAACCAATGATGCTAGTCAAATAGCCTCTCTTTTCTTCAAGGAGATAGTAAGGATTCATGGCTTACCAATCAGCATTGTATCAGACAGAGATCCTAAGTTTATGAGTCATGTTTGGAAGACTCTTTGGCAAAGAATGGGCACCAATTTGTCCTTTGGATCTGCATACCATCCCCAAACTGATGGTCAGACTGAAGTTGTGAATAGGATACTTGGAAATCTCTTGAGATGCTTGACCAAGGAGTATGGTCAACAATGGGATCAAATTATTGGGCAAGCTAAATATGCCTATAATGATACAGTAAATAGATCCACAGGGAAGAGCCCCTTTGAAATTGTCTATGGACTGCACCCTAGAGGTGTTTATGAGTTGAGAGAGTTGAAGGATGGAGTCAAGGGAAGTGGATACGCTGATGAATTTGCTTGTGCAATGCAGGAGATTCATGAGACAGTCAGAAAAACACTGGCAGAAAATACTATGAAACATAAGACTAAGGTGGATGAGCATAGGAAAGAAATCCAATTCAATTTTGGGGACTTAGTCATGGTGCATTTGAATAAGTCTAGACTACAGAAAGGAGTTCCTAATAAGCTGCAAATGAAGAGGATAGGTCCCTGTCCTATCTTGGAGAAGTATGGAAGCAATGCTTTCAAGGTGCAATTGCTAGATGATAGTAGACTGTCCCCTATCTTTAATGTTGCAGATCTAGTGCATTACAAAGGACCACCACAAGACTTGGATCAGACCCTCCATGAAGCTAGTCAGGATGTAGAAGAACTCAAATTTCCTATTGTCACAGTCAAACAAGCTGATAAGATCTTGGATACTAGGGTCTACAAGAGAACAAGAACCAAGGAGTACAAAGAACATCTGATCAAGAGGCATGATCAACCTGATGCAGATGTACTATGGATCAAGGAGGCAGAGTTCAAGAAGTTGGGCATTGCTCCCAACTTGCTCAATCCAAGGGTGGATTGAAGTTTTCTATTTTGGGGAGGATGGTGCTGGAGCACCTAGGTTGACCTCAACCTTGTTTGTCTTCAATTTTGGCTTGTACCTAATATTAGCCAAATCAGGGTGTTAGTAGGTTGTGTTGGACCTTAGAAGGTATTGTGTGTGTGGAGAGTTAGTCATTAGGACTAATTTTATCCTAGTTAATCATTAGGATTAGTGTCATTTTAGTTATCATGTTGTTAAATTTTGCTTTATTAAGCTTTGTACAGCATAGGTTAGGATACAAAGCATTTAATGTGTTTAATACCACATCCTTGTTGCTTGAAGATGCTAATGGTTAGTTAAGGGAGTTGTTCATTCGTAATCAAGGTGTTAAAGGTCCGAAGATTTGGGATCATGGCATAATGGAAGTTGCAAAATGCTGTTGTAAAGTTGCATGGCAAGATTTGTGGAATTGCATGCAATTTAGTGATTGGAATCCCTAGAAATCAGGGATGGATTTGAAAATCCCCTTTGAATGATGGAGAAAGGACTTAAAATAGTTGTGTGGACCTGTAATTAGTAGTTATTCATCATTGTAATCAAAGTTTTTGGTGTGGAATAGAAGATAGTTTGAGCAGATTTTTGTGTTTTCTGAAAATCCCATGTGTTTTTGAAAAGCAGAGATAACAAGGCATTGTATTCATAGATTTAACACTGTATTTTGTGTTCATAGAATAGCTTAGAGTCATTTTCATCTCACATTCAGGTTTCTTAGAGTAGTTTATTGCTTTGAACCTTTAAAGTAGATTGTAGAGGGTTTATTTTCTTTGTTTTGAGCAGTAAATCTTTCCATGGCTCCCTCATAAACCCTGATCATGGGAACCTCCTGAGATTGGTGGAATATGGAATGGGAGCCAGTCACTTGTAAATACATAGCTTTAGGAATCATGTGGAATGAAGCTAGCATTTTGAAAACCAAACCCTAGGCGAGCTCTAGTTACCCGGTTAGGAGTTTGGTAGAGAAAAATTGAGAACTTAGGCAGGGGAAAGGTACCACTGTACGGTATTTGTACGGCTTCAGGTGGGGTAAGATAGGATCCTCACATGCCATCAAGATTGAAGCATCAATCAATCCATTGGCAGTAGCTTTGAAGGAGGAAACAGTGAAACCCTAGAAGATAGGTAAATTAGCCCTCCAATCCAAGATTATAGGAATCACCTGTATGGTACTGATAGAGGCTTGAAAACCTATGAAAGAATTAAAAG
>VDFB02226606.1:0-18487 GCA_007258455.2 Sequoia sempervirens | reverse complement strand
AGGAAATTAAATTAAATGTTTTGATTTAATTTAATGAGATGAATAGTTAGCGTGAAAAGGGGGTGAATTAACTCGATTTGATGAATTAGTTTAATAGATTAAAATGATACAATTAATTAATTAACTAGGCTAATTTAATTAATTAAGTGAAAAAAGGATGGGTTTTAGGGTGAAATGATGTTAATTAGCCAATGTGCATTCTACGGCTATTAGTGGGTGGAGCCCACAAGTACATGAGGAAGGTCCAGTCGGCATGTTTCTATTGGCCATTTTTCCAAGCTGGAGCTGCGATGTAAATTCAAATGTCATTGAATAAATCTGAGTCATTCAAGATGTTCATCTTAGCTAAATATTGACAATGCATATTCAAAGTTGTGAAGTACACCCATTACAATTGTCTCACTTTGTGCTAGTGGGAAGCAATGATAGAGGTGACTTGTAAACTTATTCAATTGCCTTCAAATTTTGTGTTTATGGTTAGTGCTTGCTAATTTAGGATTCAAAGAAGTGTTTGGAGCAATACGAAGAATTGAAAGAAGTAATTTGCAGAAGTCATCCCGACTAGTATTAGGGTTAAAACAATTGAAAGCTGTAAGTACAACAAACATAGTTTTATGCTTTTTCAATTTTTGAATTACGACTCACTTTCAATTTGCTTTCAAATGAGTGTGTTTTATTGCTTTGATTTTATTGCTTTGAATTAGGGTTAATTCTATCTTTTAAAGGTTGTAACCTTGGAAAATCATTTGTAATTAGCTCTCATTCTAAGTCATAGGTTGCAATTAGGAGGTTGAATAGTCATAATTCTTCCTGTTAGAACCCTGGTATACATAAAACCCATGGCTCCCAAACTATAGATTGCCTCCTCTTAAGCCCAGTCTAGAACACTTTCCTAGGATGTCATTGACTTGATTACCCCATCCATGAATAAGAAACTAGAAGGAAAGGTCTCGTTTCATGGCCTTATTATAAAAGGAGTGATGGATAAGGCCTGCTTTATAAAAGATGCCAAAGTACCTTACACTAGATGGTAGTTGTTTCAACATTGGTTTGAGAATAGGAACCTTGGAGCTCCTCTCAATAATCCTTGGAGGTTGGATATGGGAAAATTGATTGTTCCCAATGTATACATGAATGTTGATCTTTTGAAGGATATCGCCTCAAGATATGACCTAGTTTCTAGGGTGGTCAGGACATTTGATGGGGTAGATATGGTGAGGATAACCATAAAGGAAATTGAGGAAATCTTTGATTTGCATGAATGGAGTCCAGATATGGCCTCTTTGGATATGGAGGATATTAGGAAAGAACACAACAATACCAAGTTGTTCATTAGAACAAGGATGTTTCCTATACATACTGCAATTACTAGCATTGGGAAACACAAAAGGTAGATTAAAATTGGTGAGAAGGAGCTTGAACCTTTCCCAATGAGCTATTTTGTTAGCTACTTTAGAAAGATTGTGTCTTCTATGTGTCAGATCATTGGTTATACCCCACTTGACACTTTGCAAAAATAATATAGTTACTTGGCCACACATTTACAACACCCACCACATAGTACTGTCTATGATTATGGCTCTTATCTTTCAGAATGCATCCACACAGGATTAGTTAAGCTGAAGGAAGGAAAACAATGGGTAAAGTTCTGGTGGTATTCACTATTAATGCACATGTTTTTGCATCGAGGACAAATTTTTTTTGAAAAGGATATTACTTTGAAAAGGAAAGAGCAAGGTGTTGATTTTCTTATTCAGTGCTAGACCTAAATCTTGGATAAGGATGACAAGAAATATAATTTTGTAATGTTTCAAAATGCTTTTGCATCCAAAATAAGGAGCTCCTTGGTATATGAACCACCAATAATTCCTAGAGAAATTCATGAGTTCTTGAGACCCATGGAGATGAGACCATACTTGAACTTGAGTCATAATTGGGGAGACTTGATTTTATATCCTGAAAAGATAATTTGCGAAGTGTATGGTAATGGTCTAGACCCATATGTCTTGCCAACAGATGTGGTTTTGAGAATAAGATTCCTTGAAATCATGAGGCAACTAGGAGCCTCACAAATGGTGCATTTACCTGAATTAGGAAGGAAAGGGTCATTCTTCCCGTATCACGGAAACATTTGGTGATTATATTCGTGAAAGTGGGGCATGGAAGAAAATAGTGTTGGTTGTTTTAATGAGCAAACTGGAAAGGTCTCCCATTCACCCGGAGTAGCCATCTCCGCCAGGCAGTCGGAGACCGATAACCGACAAGATTCGGCCAAAGCGACCGCAGGATCTTTCTGCACTTTAGGCTCTACGTAACTGTAAGGGCGGCTACCCTACCACATCGCCTTCAAATAAGACTAGACATTGCTTTTTATAGCAGATGACTCCTGATGCCAAGTATTGAGAACCTCAAATATGGCTAGATTCCCAGTAACACAATACTTGCAGCAACCAGGAGGTAGGGCAAGACATCAAACAAGATTGATTAAATAAAATGATTGATCTTGAGCAAGAAGACTAGAACCCTAAAGACAAATAGCATATATCAGATTAGTGCCATATCCATTGGGCTAGGAGTCACAATAATCTGCAAATAGAAGGAACCATTACTCTCGACATTAAAGTCTTTGCAAGATTAACCTTATTAGTCTCACAACTAGTGATCAGATCTATAAGACTACTTATCAAATCCTCCTATCATACATATGAATCTCTGATATGATTAAAGCATTTAACTTATTCCTTGAATAAGAGAAACAACCAGAACATATAGTAAAACATTACATTAAAATGATTAAATAAGTGATCCTTGATCAACTTTCATTAACAATCCATACGTACAATACAAAGGAGAGACTTAAAGATCTCAATCTATACATTCAGATTCATACATGTGTCCAAGACCTCACAATTTATAGACTGTAACCCTAAACCTCAAAATCTGGTAAAAACCTGACTCTGTGACTTAGTGCTCTTCTCTTCAAATTTTTGTTCTAACTTCTGGCCCCATACCTCTACAAATGCTTCAGAAGTTCCTTTTAAACAGCTCTGGAAACACCATCCAGCTCAGAGCCACATTAGCACCATGTCAAACCCTAATCGCCATGTTCTTCAACTAATTCTCTGGCCTCATAAATGTCATTGGTCGGGTTGCTGCAGGAAAGACACTCCCGCACGAAAGAAGCTAGGCAATCGATGTCAAATCTGCCGCCAAATCCGTGCATCCATACTCGAGCCATGCCGTCCTTGTACCAGAGCTACGTCACCATGAATGCTGGTTCGGTGGAGCCAGTGACCAACTCTCTGTCACCATGAATGCACCAGGCTTCTGGCATGAACATAGCAGAAACCCTAACCATGGCTTAGCTTGAAACTCGACCGTTGATCGTCCATGATTAGACGACCACCTTTAAAATATCCATTAGCCGTTGTCGTTGAGATGTCATATAGGTTCAGAATGCTTCATCGAAATGTATTTCCTTTATGTGCTTTCCATTCACCAAGATAGGGGGACACCTCACACCGAAGCAATCCTTTCATTTTGTTCACAGTCGCTATAGCTTATCGCTCTCGGGGAGACCTCCTGTAGATGTCATTTCCTTTCCCCGAAAGTCCCCTCGCGTTTGTCATGTCGCTGCAGTTTAAGGTTTTTCTTGCTGAAAAGCACTTTTTATTTGACACTGTCGCCGTAGGATCAGACCATCGGGGAGACATCATAGAGATTCTATCAGGTTACACCGAAAGCCACGTACTGAACCCCGTTGGCAAGACACACTGAGTTCGTTGAGACACTATAGCGAAGCAACATTAGCCATATCGAAGAACCCTGAAATGCTGGTCGGCATAACAAGCCGACATTGCCAAGACCTTTCAATGAAAGGTATAACCTACATTGAAAGCAAAACAAAAAATACCGTCGGCAAGACACAACAGATTCGCTATGACATACATCGATGCCTCAAGCCCTTTGCCGATAGAACCCACACTCGATCGCCAAAACAAAACCAAGGTCACGCCGACAACCACCTACAAATAAATTCCAGTCACTGTGATATATGATAAGTCTTGCCGATAGGCAACTAAAACTTATGCAAGCAAAGAACGCACAACAGGTCGGGGAAACAATAGGAAACCTATGTCGAAGGGAAGTCACACTGAAGAGTAAAAAAGGGGGGGCGGTAAAAAGGACTTTGGGGAGACCAAGGGGAGTCGGGAAGACCTCACCCCGAATGGAAACCATCACACCAAAAGGAAAGCCCGTCGGTGAGACACAAAGGGGTCGGGGAGACATCTCCCCGACATAGTGAACATAGGCTGAGAAGATAAGGCCTCGGGGAGACAAGCAGGGGTTGCCAAGAGGTTACCCCGAGAGCCAAAAGTCACGCCAGAGGCAATGTGGGGCCGGTCAAAGTGGTAGCAAGGGGCCGGTGACGAACGAGAGACAAGGCTCGGGGAGGAACTTAAGTGAGATGCGCACCGGCCAGATCAGTCACCAAAGGAAAAGAACAAGTGGCCAGAAAGGAAAAAGAACCCAAAACGATCTCGCCCCCACCTTCGCAAAAGAGAGCGGATATGGAGCCGGAACCAAAACAAGACCAAAAAGCCCCGGAGGCGGAGACAAAAGGAAAACAGGAACCTCGCAAAAATTTCCAAGACAAACTCCCGACCTGATTTTTCCCACACCAAAAGCAAAAGGAAAACAAAGTGAGCGGAGTCGGGAAAACAACCAATGACCGACACAGGGCAGAAAGGGAAAGAAACTCCAAGCACGCGGAATCAAAACTGGGACGGATGCGTGAACAGGAATTAGAACTTCAAAATTTGGAAAAGTTCTAGTTCCGTTCAAGCATCCATTCTGCCTCCGAAAAGACAAAAGAGAAGCTAGGGCAAGCAAAAGAGAAAGGGGAACCAAATAAAAAGGCCCAAAAATGGGGAAGAGAAAAACCAGGAAAAACCCTAACACAGGCCGCCCCAACGGGGAGATGAAAACTAGCATGCTGGGCTCAACCCTTGTGGGAGCCCATTTAACCCACGTGCCAAAATGAAACACACCCCAGAGCTAAAGTTATATCATGAAAAACAAGGGCACACAACCAGAACCTGAAAGACAACCAAAAAAGGCTCTAACAGAGGCTCTAGTTGGGGATGTATGCCCCCCGTGGGCATAACAAGAATTCAGATCACTGGGAAAGTAGACCAGAACAAAAGGAAACCCAAAACAACGAGGAGCTAACTGGACAAGGTTAGCAGACACAACAAAACAAAACTGACCAGAAAAGCAAAAACCTAACCTAATGTTCATGGAAAAAGAAATGCTTCAGATGAAGCACCACTTCGAGAATTGTCCATGAATAGGCAATTCAAGAGTTACATTGTTGATTCTTTATTTCATTTGATGACACTAGGTCACCAAATGAAAAATGAGAGCCAGCCTTTACCTCTGTCAAATACAATTCTGCAAAATGAGCTGGTCTCTCCCAACTCATGCTTGCCTCTACCAAACTGCAACAATATGAATGAATGCACCTCTGCAAACATAAGTATATGATTGCCTTTGTGCAAGTGAAAACTTGCTCTCTGTTTAGTTTTATCTTCCACTGGCAACCAGGTCCAATAAACTTTATCATTGCCACACTCTTGATTCTTTGATTCTGTATCATGTGGCAATACCTGTGAATACTGATCAAGACCATATGAAAACATAGTCTGATCACAAATAGATGCCTGATAAAACATGTTAGTACCTCTCAACAGGCTGTCATATTCACCATTATAAACATGTACATGATCCTTATGCATTTGAAAGTCAGGCATACTTTCAAAATGCTGACTGTTATGTGACAACAAGCTGTCATATTCACTATTTACATTACCCTAAAGCTGAAAACAACTAGCTCCAGTGCTCTGCATATTGTCACATTCTGTGAAAACTTCATCAAGTGTATACAAAGGGATACACTCACCATTCAACACATCTTGCAACTGCTCTATATCATTTTCAGTAGGAGGCACATCATTAGTGCAATGATGGTTTAAACTACTACTCCCACTTCCTCTTTTCACTTGGCTCTATTTTTCATCATGCTGGCAATGAGAGTCACCAAAGGATTCTAACTCATCTTCATGGGCTGTCCAACTGTCATCATCATCCCAATCTTGCTCATCATTGAGCAACTCTGGTTCAGAAGCACAATCTAATTTCAGACTGAAATCAGTGTCATCATGATCTGCAAGATCACCATTAGAAGGGGCATCAGAATCACTTGCATCATACCTTGCATCCTGCAGGTCCTCATCGTCAAGACCGATATGAGTTGCCCACAACAACCTAGAGTTGTTGTGTGCACATCTTTGATATTCTGTGGTTAGCAAATCTGATATTTGTTTACAACTTAGTAGGTCAGTGCTCTGTCCTACCCTCTCAACCACTTCTTCCTCTTCTTGACCTCTACCAGGACTAGATACATCACCAAAGGTATCAAGGAACAAAGTTCTGAGCTGATACCATGAAACAATGGAGTGCACTGGTAAGCAAGTGAACCAATCATCAGCCACACCTTCTAAAGATCTGACAAATAGCTTCATGACCACATCCTCTTTTTCAACCTGATAGTGTCCAATGAAATCAATAAAAAGTTGAATATGTCTTGATGCTGATTCCTCAACACCACCTTTAAACTTGGGTAAATATTTATTGATTCCCCTAGGGGCAGCATGTGGGTAACCCTGGATTTTATCAAAATCCAAAGGGTTGTATCTTTCCTTATCATACTCTCTCTTATGAGGACAAGACTGTGCCTTAAGCATGGTATCAAAGCTTGTAGAGGGAGAAACAGGACAACAATGCATTTTGCAAATGAAACCTATCCCTCTACAACTATCCACTTGCAATATTCAAACTTCCCTTGATGCTAGTGCTTGATCTCACCAAATAAAGGGGAATAAAGTTTTTTTTTCAAAAAGCATGAAGAATACCTGGAAACGTTGCAGTCATGGAACTATTCTTTGAATCTTCAATGGGTTTACCTTGACAGAGTCGCCACCTCTTTGCAGAGGACAGAACTTCAAATGATATGAAGCTCACTTACATGTAAATCTTTCTCTGAGTTCCATCCGACAGAGCACCATAGATCTTGTAGCTTTCAGGTTCACTGCAACAAAGCTTTTCTCCAAGCCTGAGATTCTTCAAACTTTGAACCTAACCAACAAATAGTACATCTGCTAGTACCTTATAAGTTGATGACTATGTGCTCGAGGAATGATGATCCTAAGGGCTTTATCACTAAACTAAAAGAAGATAAGAAAATGGGTGTTTTTGTCAATGTTTTTTATTATCCTGAGGATGTCATTAGGAATATTTTTAGCTTGGAAGAACAAGATGAAAGGAAGGCTAAATACCTTGCTTATAGGAAAATGGTAGAAGCAAAATGGAAGAAAAATCCCCAATATGATATTTTTCCAAACCTACCTAATGAATTCAGCAAAGTCACGCATGTTATGGATAAATTTGAAAGTGTATTTGGTATGTTAAGGGAATAGTCAGAAGTCACAGATAAAGGAAATGCAAGGATGGTTGAAGAAGATGCTGAAGTAACATTGGAAGAAAGGCCTACATATCAGCGACCAAAGCAATTGAGAATTTACTCCAGGAGGAAGAAAGCAACAGATGAAGAACAAAGTCTGACAACCCCCATCACTTTTGAGGGACCAAAGGAAGATTCTCCTAAGAGGGCCTTACCAACCCCTCCTACACAGGCTCCTTTTCCTGTAATTGATCTTGACTCACCCCCTAGAAGTCTAGTTCCTCCTGAGAAACTACCTCTAAAGAAGCAAAGAACAGAGGCAAGAGGAGTGGTTGAATACTCTGATATAGATGAAGATGATATCTACATCACTCCCTAAGGAAATGCAACTAGGAATGCCTCCTCATGAAGGGGAAATTGCTCTGAGTTCAGGATAGAGTCACCTTAGACAAGGAAATCTTAACATTAGTGGACTAAACATTGTAGATGATCTGAGAATAGAAGCTTGTAAGGATTTTATGGAAGATGACTCCTTCATTGAAGCATCTACATTCAAATATTTTTGGTGGAGATCCAAAGCTACAGAATATGCAGAGAAAGTGGCCACTAAAAGGAGTTTGCATCTTGAGCTGCCTGAAAGTGTCATTCAAGCCAATGTGAGAAGTATTATGAAGAATGAGTTCTAGAAGATTAATGCCTAGGAGGGAAGAGAGCTTGTAAAGAAGTGTGGTGCGCCATTGCTGCCATAATGGAATATTTTTGATGGTATTGTTCTAGATGACATAAGGAGGGCTTAAAGGCCTCTTGTACAAAAAAAAGAAGAGTTGTAAATGGCACTTCAGGGTTCAACATTTAGTGAGGATTGGGATGAATTGGAAATATGGTCACTATCTATGGGATCTAGGAAACTAGCTCTTACCGAGCGATCATATTTTAGTGGAGAACTGTTTGTGAAGAGGGTTGCAGATACCCAAGATTTGGAGGCAACTGACATGGTTTTCAATGTTGCTAGATTCACTAGAGCAACTTTGGAAAGTCTCACCTTGGAGAGGGATGAACTAAGGAATAAGTAGTGAGGGATCCTCAATGAATATGATAGTAGACAACATAAAGTGGCTATATTAGAAACTGAATTAGCATTTGAAATACAAAGAGGAGAAATGTAAATAGAATAGGGTCATCTTAGCTCAAGCCATCCACCTCCAACGTCTCTAATTGTATCTTCCCAGCATTCACCTTAGGGTCAATCTTTAGCAATGGTACCATATAGTTTGGGATAGGGATCACTTTCAGTGGAGGAATCAAGTAAACTAGGTTCTAGCTCATTTGATAGGGAACAATTGCTATTGCAAGTTGAAACATATAGAATGTTGATGGAAAAGGCTGAGGACACAATGTATGAGAGTGTTTCAAAAATTGTTTGCACTATCCTGAAGCACCTGAATGAGAGAATTCATGCTAGAATGAATAGCGTACATGAAAATTACACCCTGATGATGCGAGCAATAGGATTGTCTCAAAGGGATAAAGATTTGGCCATGCCAATCTTGAACAAGTGGATCCCAAAGGCTGAGAGATTAAAATTAATACTAGTTGGAGCTGGTTAGCATGAAGTTAAGTACCCTTTTGTGCTTCCAACTTATATATTTGTATGTGAGTTAAGTGAATTTTTTTTAGAGGTACATAGCCCCACTAGAGCAGAAGATAAGAGAATTGATAGCTCAATATGATTTGACAGACTTGTTTCCATTGCCATATATTTAGCTCACTAACTATGAATTGAAACCATTGCAAGTATGGAAGAGGGAGATGGATGAAGTTATTGATTCCCATGTGAATAAAATTTGTAAGAAAGTAGATATTAATGGCTTTAATGACACCTTGGGAAGGTTGACATTTATTATTAGCTTTCTGGAGGATTTTGACAAGGAGTTGAACTCTGTAATAACCAAGTACTCTCCATATAGAAAGACACTTGATAAAGTTACTGACTTCAACTGGCCCTCTGATGAGGAATATGATGAGTGGGGAAGAGTATTTTTTGGCCGATTTTGTTTGTAAACATGGATGTGAAACATATACTTAGTCAAGTATTGTATAGGTCTCGCATTAGAAGTTACAATGTATAATACATATGTTTCAAGGAAACTATCAACTACTGATAATGTGGAATGCTGACTGAGATGTTAATTCACTTTTGGTCTACATCATTTTGTCATCTTTCTTGATGAGGTGGACGTGCTCCAATGGAGAATATTATCCTTTTTTGACATGTGCTTTTTGGAAGGAAAAGTTGTTCCTTATAATGAATGTAAAGAATCTTTGTTTTATGTATATTCCCTCCATTTTGAAGAATGAAAATATAACCAAATTAGGGAATTTGTCTTGTAGTAGTCCAATTGGAGTGTGACATGTGTACATATGGCCTAAAGCTTGTTTTTTCTCTCTTGTTCTATAAAAGGGAATTCAAGGCCATTTGTGGGGGTCTTTTGTTGAATTTTGGAACTGAATTGTGAAAATTAAGAACATAGAGTAAACATGTTAGGTCTTTATCTATTGTTTTGAGTCAAGATAGTGAATTTTTTCAAATGTATGGTTCCTGAATATATCATTTTCCAAGTCTATAGTCTCTCCATTTTAGCTTTGTATTCAAATTATTAATGAAAATATTGATCAGAGATCATTTCATTAATTGTCATTGTTTCATACTATGATATATGTTTTGGTTTTAGCTTTGGTTTATAGAATGAGCTAAAATTCTTGAATCAAACCATGAATTCGTATACAGGTTCATTAGATATGATAAGTAGTCTTTAGAATTTGGTTATTAATTAGTGAATTGCAAAGTAAAATGACTTAGATCATGGGTGTTCAATATTAAATATACCTTGTATTTCAATTTGCTCAGACTCCTAGCCCATAGATAATGGCACTAATCATAATCCTATTAAGTCTTTCTCATGGTTCTAGTTCCCTGATTTGAGAATAATTTTTAAATAATCATTGATCCATCTTGAATTTGTGATATTTTGTGTTGTTCTATATTCTTGGCTTAAGGTGTATATTTTGTTCAAGGAATTTCCAATTTCTTGGAGAATTTCATCTTATTAGTCATGGGTGAGAATATATCTACTCAAATATGCAATGTACATGTGAATTGTCTGAAATAGTGGTATAATATACATTGTGGGATCACCCTTCCAGGTTTTGTAGAGCCTAAAGTGCATGAGATAGAGAAATTAGGTGTTACATCTTGTTCATTGGCCACTTGTCTTGTAGATATTCGAGAATTGAATTTGAAAAATTCATAGGTACCTAATGACACCTACTTGGTTCATTGTTAAAAAAACCAACAAAATGACGACTCTTTTGGGGACGTAAGTCTTACAATTATTAGTCCTCTAGAATGCCTTATCATAGATCACAATGTTATATGGTGATATTTACTTATAAAGTCAGTAAAATAGAAGCGTCTACTAAGTTTAGCCCCAATTCTTGCCAAGTATTTCATTCAAACCCTGATAAATTTCTTGCCTATTTGTCTTCAAATCTTGCTTTCAAATTTTCATCTAAATGCAAGTCGTATGTGTCAAAATTTGTCCCAATTTCTAAAGATATGTTGAAATTTGCAAAGAGAATAACAAAATTGCTACCAATTTGTCCCAAGGAACTTGGGTGGCAACTTTAATGTCTCTGCACCAGTGCTAATTAGTGTTCAAGGATATTAAGGAAGTGAAGAAAATTATAAAGACAACAAAGAAGGTGACAAACATGAAGAAGATTCAAGCATAAATGAGAGGAACACAAGGCCATATGAAGAAGCATCCAGAACAGAAGCTAGAAGGCGAATTAACAAATAACATGAGTTTATGCGGGAAATGGATAAAATCAAAGGACATAAGAAAAGGTAAGTCTACCCCTCATCCTACCCCTGAACATGAAATGTGTTCCAATTATAATTTTTAATGTGAAAGTTATCTATTGGAGTTTAGTGATAATACTTCTAATGAGAGGGGAGATGTCTTTATGAATTTTGTTGTAAATGAGTACTCTTCAGACCCTGGTATGCAAGCTACGAAGTAGAGGGAAAAGGATAGAATAGAAAGGGATAGAATACAAAAGGAAAATGCTAGCACTAGGCGTGCTAGAGGTAGGGGATATATAACCCCAAATTACCATACATATACCCCTATCCCGCCTGATTTGTTGACTAGAGAGGAAGTGTCTCATAATGTTGATCCCAACCAAGTTGAGATGGTAGTAGTATCTAATAGAGAATCTACTTTTCCTAAAGAAGAAGTGTTGAATGATATACATTCACTCAATCAAAGAGTTTCTAAATGCAATAAAAATAGAAAGAAGAGGGATGCAAAAAAAGAGAAGAGAATTAGGGATGTCATGATGCATAGAGACATGTTGAGGAGATGGAGGCCTTAGACAAATTGGTAGCGAAAGTTGATCAAGAGAATGAACCAGTTGTGCAAGAAATTGTGGGAAAGATCCCTATTAGTTCCTCAACTGATAATTTTATTGCCATTATAATACAATCTAACACTGCTAGAAATACTTCTATCCCATCTACTCCTCCACCCAATAATACTAGGCATGAATCCCATGATGTTTATAAAGGGAAACGACCTATGGACAAGAGAAAAGCTAATGAAGGAGTATAAATAATTGAGGGAGGTGCTTCCAAGAAAGATACATCTCAAGATGATTCCATCCCATTCTTGGATAAATTAATGAGAGAGAACGAAGAATTGGATAGGAAGACAAAGGAGATGGAATTACTTGCAGTAAATAAGGAAATGAAAATGAAGCTTAGTTTCTTGGAATACACATTAAAGGATCCTACCCATGAGACCCAGAGCGCTCAAGGCTACTCATCCTCTTCAAACCCTCATACTAGTGAAAAAATTTCACCCACTAGAAACCCCTTTATCTCTTCCTCGCAGTCTGAAGATAAGATTAAAACTGTCCACTTCAATGATCAACATGATTCTCAACACATAAGATTTGGACGAAATAGTGAAAGAAGGAGAGATAGTGACAACCAAGATCAGGAAGAAGAACTTTTGGGTAGAAGATTGTTGCATACTGATAGGTATAGAAAATTATGTTCTGAAAATATTCCTGGATACCCAAATCCAGTGCTAGATAATGCTAGGAAACATGTGCCCAAATGAACTGGCAATAATGCTCTTAGTGGTGAGGACCACCTTAAGTCTTTTCAAAGTTTTGTAGAAGACTTTGAACTATGGGATGAAGATGTGGCTATGAAATACTTTACGCAGTCCCTAACAGAGGATGCAAGGGATTGGTATAGGAGCTTATTGGATGCAAGAATAGACTCCAAGGATTCATTCTTTTAGATATTTAGAGAACAGTATGGGGACCAAACTGATCTATGGTTTAGGCTGAATGACTTTAATAACATTACAAAGGGGCACAATGAGATGGCTACTGAGTTCAATGTGAGATTCCATAAGGCAATGTATAAAGTCCTTGGATGCTTGAGGCCCAATGAAAGAGCATGTTTGGTTGTGTATTGTAATGCATATGACTCTAAGATGTGTTATTTGCTTAGAGACAAAAATCCACAATCTTTGATGGAAGCTTACAAGATGGCAATAAATATTGAAAATAATAGAAGGGAATCTAGTAAAGTTGGTAGAAGGGATGACCCTAGGCCTTCTAATAACTCAAAAGATCAAACTAAGAAAGCAGTTAAAGTTGCAGCCCCAAATGTAAAGTTGGACCAAGTTTTGAATTTTTTGTAGAAGTAGGAAAAGAATGACAAACCTCAATTCTAGAGAAATGAGAGGTCCCCAAGACTTCAAGATTATCCATACCATACTAGTTGGAATAATGGAAATCCTATTTAAAGCAATCAAAGGAACTTTCAAGCAACACTTGATCCCTTGCATACGAATACAACAAATGTTGTTGTAGATTTACCATGGTGTGGATTGTGTGAGATGCCCCATTCTTCACAATAGTGTGCAGTGGTGAGATCTTTGGAAGAAACTCAAGATGATTAGAAGGACACTGCAAATGTATTCATGACTAGGTTAGACTTGGAATGTAGTGATTATTCTTCTAGTGATGATGTTGACACAAATGATGTGAATGTGAAAAGACATGAAGTAGTGTGCACCATCAACAAGTATTCTCAGATGAGGAAAGGGATGATGAATACACTGCTTACAATCTTGAGGCATGCAATGTTTCCTTGAGAAGACCTTCGAATGAGGAAATGGAGAAATATACAATTGCACTAGCTACTAGAGCTCAAGCAAGAACTGATCTCCACTTGAGGAATAGGGTGATGAGTGGTAATTAGGGCCATCCTGGAGGCTTATTCAATAAAGAAAATAATGTAGACAATAAAGGAGTCAAGACAAAGGGTAAGAAGGAAGATACCAATCCCGAAGAGGTTAAAGATACAATAATCTAGGCTAATAAGGGTAGAAAAGCAAAGGTTACTGCTGAAGTTACACATTAGGATTTGAAGGCCAAAGATTTGAAGCCTATCACTAAAAAAATTGATAAGCAGGTTGATAGGGTAGTTCCCTAGGAGATAGTATTTCCAGAGATACCAAGTTATTCTCCTATTGATATGTTTCAGGTCTTATCCCAAATCTAGGTTACAATCCCACTTCTTGAGATGATGAGGATCGATGACTGCAAGAAAAAACAATGACTTTTATTAACAATGTTGTAGGGAGTAGCAAACACAAAGTAGAGGTGGATGCACCTGAAACAAGTAAGAGCCAAGAAAAGGACACTGAGGTAAGAGCAGTAATTATTGAGAATCTTGAGATTTATTTAGGAACTACTATCATTGCAAATCCAAGTTTTGTCAATCCTTTCTTTTTGAGCCTGATCATTGATGATAAAGTACTTAGAAATTGCATGATAGATTCTAGTGCTTCAAATAATGTTATGCTAGTCAGGATAATGGAGGAAATAGGCTTGAAGGTGGACAACACATATGGAAAATGATATGCTATGGATTCTAGAGAAGTCCCTATTTTAGGGGTAATTCATAAAGTCCCATACAAACTGGCCGCATTCCCTGAAAAGGAGTTAGTCATGAGTGTTACAGTAGTAGACATTCCACCAACCTATGGAATGTTATTATCAAGGAAATGGTGTGCTTCTATGGGAGCTAGTATGCAATGTAATTTTTTCTTTGCTACTTTCTTAATTGATCAGAAGGATGTCAAGATTGCTAGGGAGTCAAGAGTTAGACACATGATTAAACATATTGGTGAACCTGAGGAGCCCCCAATAATTAACTTTGTGGACACTGGTATAGACACTTTTCATGTAGAAGAGTTGAAACAAGAAGAAGAAGAAACTAAGCCTGCACTAATTGTTAAAGAAGTCTTGCAAGCACCATAGGAAGATGCTTTGTGGACATTGTATTTTGACAGAGCTTGTTCTAAGGAAGGCTCAGGTGCTGGGGTCATTCTTATTTCTCCCCAAGGTAAGAATTTCAAGTATTCCTTCTTACTACAATTTTCATGTACCAGTAATGTAGTTGAGTATGAGGCCTTGTTGCTTAGTTTGAAACTTTCCTCCAAACATGGGATAAAATTGTTAAAGGTGTTTGGGGATTCTGAGTTAGTAGTTTCCCAAGTGAGGTCTAGATTTTTCACCAAGGACAAAAGGTTGATACAATATAGAAATGGTTTTTGGGATACTATTGAGGCATTCGATCCTTTTGGAATAGATTGGATAGAGAGAGGAAAAAATGCCAGAGAAAATTTACTGGCTAATATCATAGTCAAGTTAGATGATGTGACTTTTGATGGTATCTCAGGATTGAAGTACAGACAAGGCCTACAAAACATGAAAAAAATTGCAATTGGAAAGTGTTCAAGGATTATAATGACATTCTGAAGTTCCTACACTGTATTGACCAATATGAGAGTCAATAAATTGACTTTAGTTCATATGTGGTGGAAGTTGATAGAAAGGAGACATTGTTTAGAAATGAGATAATTCAATTGAAAACAAACAAAATTCCTAAGGGACTAGTTGCACTTGAAAGAGTCTTTGATGTCCCAGATAGGACAAGTGCTAAGAAAAAATCTACACATAAAGAATACCTTGAAGAGATAAATTTGGGAATAGAAGGTGCTCCCAAAAAAGTGTACACTGGTAAAAAAATGAAGCCACATGTGAGGACTATGTTGATTTCTCTACTAAGGAAATATAGAAATGTATTCACATGGTCCTATGATGATTTAAAGGAATATAGGGAGGACCTATTCTAGCATGAGATCCCATTGAAGCCTGATCCTAAGCCCTTTAGGAAAAAACAAAGACTGATTAATCCTACTTTGAGACCTAAAATGCAAGAGGAGCTTGCAAAGTTGAGTGATGCAGGAATTATTAAACCTATAATACATTCCTCGTGGGTCTCCAATCTAGTCCCTATCAGAAAAAAGAATGATGACTTGAGGTTGTGTGTGGATTTTAGGAATCTCAATGTTGCCTCCTTGAAGGATAATTACCTCGTACCTAACATGGAAGCAATGTTACAAAGGGTAACAGGTTGTGAGTTGCTTTCCATGATGGATGGATTTTCAGGATATAACTAGGTTATGGTGAGGGAATCAGAACAATACAAGACATCATTTACCACACCATGGGGGACCTATGTTTATGTTAGAATTCCTTTCGGCCTAATAAATGCTGGTGCTACTTTTCAAAGAGCCATGGATGTGGCTTTTGCTGATTTTTTAGATATATTTATTGCTATTTACCAAGATGATCTCACTACTCATAGCAAGAAGGAGGAAGACCATTGCTCACACCTTGAAAATATTTTCATTAGAGCTTTGGAATATGGCATTTCTTTGAACCCTAAGAAGTGTGCTTTTGGAGTTAAAGAAGGTAAGTTGTTGGGGCATATTGCTTCAAAAGATGGTATCATGATTGATCGTGAAAGAGAAGCAGCTATAGATAAGATTACACCACCAAGGAATATTAAAGGGATTCAATCTTTCTTTGCGAAGATAATTTTTTTAAGAAGATTTGTGACTAATTTTGCAGAGATAGTTAGGCCTATCTTGAAAATGCTCAAGAAAGGTGAAAAGATGGTATGGTTAGAAGATCCTCTTAAGGCCTTCCAAGCCATTAAAGACTCTATTAAAGTTTTGCTTATCTTAAAATCTCCTAACTATTCCAAACCATTCCAATTGTTCACATTTACCTCTTTTCATACTATAGCAGGTGTATTGTTGCAGAAAAATAATGAAGGTTTTGAGAAACCAATTTCCTTTTTAGAAAATCCTTGCAAGCAATCGAGCTCAAGTATGAAACTACTAAAAATCAAGCTTATACCTTAGTCAAGGCTATTAAGAATTTCAGGACATATTTGACTAGTGTAACAGTAGTTGCTTATGTCCCAAGTGTAGTAGTCAAGGACATTTTTACTCAGCAGGAGACTACAGGACGAAGATGTAGGTGGATTAATAGAATCCAAGAGTTCAACATAGATATTCAAATTACCAAGCTGGTAAGAGGTCAAGGTTTAGCCAAACTCATGGCTGAAACCAATTTAGAAGCTAACCAAATCAATGAATTTGAACAAGAAAACATTGCTCCCATCTGTGATATGCAAACATGTGGTTGGTACCAAAGGATAGTTGAATACTTGCAAACTATGAAATGTCTTGATGGCATGCCAAACAATGAAAGGAGAACCTTAAAGCTACATGAAATTAAATATGTTATCATTGATGGCAAACTTTGGTGGAGAATCCCAGAGGGTGTGCTTCTCAGATGTGTGGATGGTGACTAGGCAGAAGATTTGTTGATTGAAATGCACAAGGTAGTGTGTGGAGGTCACTATATGGCTAAAACTACTACAAACAAGATATTAAGAGTTGGTTTTTGGTGGCCCATAGTGTTCAAGGATGCACACAGATATGTAAAGAATTGTGATGCCTGTCAAAGATTTACTGGTAAGCTAAAAAAATTAGGTTACTTACCACTTAGACTAGTCTTAGAACCAACTCCCTTTCAATAGTGGGGTACTGACTTTATTGGAGAAATGGCGGTGAAGTCTAGTGGGGGACATGCTTGGATCGTAGTAGCAACTAATTATTTCACAAAATGGGTTGAAGCTATTCCTACTCAGAAGAAAAATAGTAAAGTTGTCATTGATTTCTTGATGAATAACATTTTGACTAGGTTTGGTGTTCCTGAGAAAATAGTCTCTGATAATGCTATGTGCTTTAGATCTGAGGAATTCATGGATTTTTGCAACCAGCATGGCATAAATGTGTCCTAATATTCCCCATACCATCCCCAGGGGAATGGAAAGGCTGAGTCTAGTAATAAGAGCCTTATGAAGATTATCAAATGGCACTAATACATTTGACTGCAAAATCTGACAAAACTGTTCAATGAAATATGTAAAATTCAATGTTCGCTAGGTGCTTGTAAAATTTGATGTGTAATTTCCAATTTTTTGAAAGTTTATCCCCAACGTTCGTCCAAATTTCGATGAACCTGGGGTTCGTCGAAATGTTGGTTATCATTTTTGTCGAATTTTCGACAAACATGAAAAATTAAAAAAAAAAAATCAAATTGTGGCCGACATAAAGAAAAGTGAGAGTTCATACCGCATTTATTGGCGACAGTGTTTTGCTCTCTACTCTGAGACAGCTTAGAGAAATAAGGATGATTTTCTTTGGGAAAATAAAAAAAATTCAGGAACATATCGCCAAAGTTGAGGGTAGTCATTGTCTTTTAGAATCTGGCTTGTGAAGTCGATTTCAGAGTTCTAGGTTTGTATATTTTAAAGCAACATCTCATCAGATTTCATTTTTAGAGGTTAAGGGTTTTGAGAATTTCATGTCCAGATTTTGTTGTGTGGAATCACCATAAGATCACAACCGAGGAATAGATTCTTGTGACTATAATTATGTGATCCATAACTCTATT
>VDFB02226604.1:0-10159 GCA_007258455.2 Sequoia sempervirens | reverse complement strand
ATTATTTTCTGGTTGGCTGGTAGCATGTGTCTTGCATATGAAATGATTTGAATCATAGAAACTTTCCTCACATACAAGCTAAATGTTTCTCTTTAGGATGGAGCCTTGCCATCAATCTTTTTGTTATCCATTGTGTTGAACGTGGAACTGAAACAAAAATTTCTTTTCTTCATATATAGTAGACATTCTTGCTGTATTCATGAATGTGACTCAAGGCCTACCAAACCTTCCAAAGTTTTCTCTTGCTTTGGAGACCATACTCTCCATCTTTTTATATGATTCTGTATATATGCTACTTCCCATATCATGGCACATGCTTTTTAATCATAAAATTTATCATTCTTAAGGGTAGTCACAACTGCAGGTAATCTTGAAAGGCCTCCATCACATCAATGTATAGGTCTTGAATATGATCAATATATTCATGCTGCTCTACTTTTGTATCATCATATCTTAAAGAGCAACACCTATTTCTCATGCCACCTTTGACATGCCTTCCATCAATGACAACTGCCAACAAACTCGTCCATACATCAATGATACTATGCCTAGACAACAAAATCCTCCTTGACATGACTTTGACATCAATAACAACTTTGTCATTTCAACTTTGACATCAATGACAGCATTTCCAACAAAGTTCACAAAATAGAAGTCAGACGAGGCATTATTAACTTACTTGTTGATAAGGAATTCACATTTTGAAAAAAGTATGGATGATAAAAACAATTTTACAAGCTAAAGATTAGGTAGGTAAAAATACTACTAATAAAAGCACTGCTGTTTGCTATTTAAAGTATCCAATATCTAAAACAACAAAATAGTGTGCTGGTTGCTTCTACTTCTTTCTACCTCTCTTATTGGATCAAGCTTATAGCCAAGAGGATTTTATGAATGGATTGTGATATTAAGAAAATATTAAACATTCAAATGCATTCAATATGTGTCATTTTTTATGTATCCATTATCATCACTTATTGAATGTATTTGAATGTTTAATATTTGCTTAATATCACAATCCATTTTTATACAAGTACAATGTATTGTGTACACTACAAATATTGGATACATAAAAAATTGACAAAGACATTCAAATAACAATTGAAACAAGTATTGTAACATAGAAATATATCACTTGATGACTTCACTTAAGTTCATAGTTAGAGTGGTCACATATGACACTTGTTATGAATGTATATGTCATAATAATTATTGCACATATCAACATTTTTAAGAGGTAAAATTTATCTACTCTCAAAATTGAAAAGTCTTAGAAGTCTTCTTCAATGTCCTTATCCTTGTCCTTTGAATATTTTTTGGTTTCTCTATTTTGTAACTTGGAATGAATAGTTTGTTATAATCCATAATCAACCTATTGGTAGGTAACGCTTATGTGACATGTTCAATCGCATGGTCATCCACAATGTCAATAAATGGTCGACCATAAACCTTCAAGTTGTATGTACAACAAAGCAAAAGGCGTGGGTAACAATGAGGATAGTAAAGTAGGATTAAATTTACAAACTCCATTTGATTGTCACTCTCAAGCACATTGCAATACCATGTTCATGCATCCATTTCAACTCTAATATTCCTATTAATACAATTATCTTTGTCAAATTGAACCCTCATCCATACCAGTATGACTTATCATTCATAAAAGTTAAAAGTGTTAATTCTTGACATAATATATTTGATTTTACAAACACTTGATATTTTTCATTCTGGTTAGTTGAAATAGATAACAGTCTGCATGACAACAAAAAAATTATGAGTTTTCTATTATTATACATTCTACATAATCATATCAAATATAGTTGAACTTGAATTTAAAAATTCAAATACAAATTCACTTACCTTTTTCACTTAACTTCTATGATAAACACCATATTTTGTTGATTTTTTTTTTCTTCTATCATGCCATGCACTCTATGAATTCCATCCAGCTCAATCATTATTTTAAGAAATTGTTGAAGCAACTCAATTGATCTTCAACCATACAATAAATAGGCATGCAAAAACATAAGGAAAAGTAATGGGAAAAATGAAAAGAAATCACAAGAAACTTCAAATAGATTTCAGCCCATATATCATCCTTAGGCGTGTAATGTAATATTTATAAGAAAAGAAAACTTCTTGCAATTTATAAAGCATTTTTTCAAAAAGTTCAAGTGCCTTGTCTATGCATAATAATAATGGTTATTATTTTGTTAGTTTGATGATTGAAGAGAATGATTTTATGACATAAAAAGTTCATAATATTTTTCCCTCGTCCTCCTCTATTGTCTTATCTTTCCCTAGTGACATGTATTCTAATCATGTGGGTTCAGTAAAATAAAATCACTTTTTCTAGTTTTTACAAGGATTGAGATGCAGTCCATGTTCCTATAATGAAGTTTCCCAGTGACTATGAAATGATGTGAAACTGTAGAAAGGATATAAATGCATTTATGCATGCATATTTATAGAAAATACAAAGACACTTTCATACGACTATACAAATACAATAATATAATGCACGCAATACAAGTTAGGAAACCGAAATAAATGAGTATTTATTTTCCTACACAAAAGCTGGGAAGCATTTCTTTCAACTCCTCATCATCAGTATTAACTTCTGGTTTAGCTTCTTTTCTCCACACCCAATGGAAATGGTCTTCTTGATCCAACACATGGCCAGGGCTTGAGGGTACGCATACTCTTGATGGTGATTAACTGCATCTCCCTGCGATCTAAATTAGCACCAATCTCTATCGGCTTTTGCTCTAGCCTTCCATCTCACATATCAATTTATATGGAGTACATAACATAAAATGAAAAATGATTATTTATGATCATGTCAGTTAGGAAATATCTCACGCCTTACCATTTTTCCAAACCATCCTTTAGCTTTTCACAAAGCCAGAGGAGGGCTGGAGGGAAGCTGAGTGAAGCTTCCAGGTATTAAAATTATTAGACGACCTAGGGCGGAGTGGCCATCTACCTCCCACCTGCTTGAATAATAGTACGAATACAAAATATTTGTATTCATTCAGTATTTCAATTGCATCTTATCATCTTCCACTCTTTCACTCTCATCGGTTACCTTTCCAACCGCTGCCTATCATCAAACCATCAAATTGAATCGAGAAGAGCTTTATATACACGGATCCATTGTTCTACTATATAACGCCTCTCATTACAATGAAAGGTCTAAAACAAAAGCGTCAAAACGTGATATAATTCTTAACACAAATAACCACAACGCTATGTAAGATTTTAGCAGTAGTCCAACCATGGAGACTCCAGATTTCTTTACGGTTGCATTTACCGAGCACAAGGCAGGTTTGAAGAGTCGAGGTAATTGTTATGCATGGCAATGCAGACATGCTACGCTTTTGTGCCAGTCCGCAGCCCAAGAATGGATTAATGTTTCTCAGTTTACAATTGTATGAATTTACAGATACTCAGCTCATCCCTGGAGAACGTCTAATATGGTATAGGGAAATACATGATATTTTGAATTGTAATGAAGAGTCGATGCAAAACAAATTGCTTCCTTTGTTGTTAGTCCCCTGCCTGTAAAGGCGGAGACTAATGTTTCGTCTAAAACAAAAGAGCATTATTTGTGCGTTGTTTTGCGTGCAAGAAGGGGATATAAACTATAAACCAAAGTTTTGGCTTTCTTTAAAATTTTCAAATTGAATTTCTCCTTTTTTGGATTGGTTGGATCATATTTGCTGGGGTTTGTCTTTTTCTGTTTATAAATTTGGGAGAAAAACCTCTGACGAATCAAGAGTGAGGAGATAAAATTTAACCTACTGTTTTCGTAGCTCATATCTGCGAACCACGTGCGATGCAGCATTTTGGGAGACAACTCAGATACCTACATTCTGGATGCCATGTGTTGGAGACGTGTTGCAGCTTGGTGCGATGTGGACAAATACTACTGCAGATGCCAAATGTCTCTCCTTTCTTTCATGTTTTGCATTCATGCATATGAGGGCAGTTGCAGAGTCGCCGAGTCAGTTTTTCTGTTGTTGAAGGTTTTGCCATAATTGCAGAAAGACATCCACAGTTATCTGCCTTAGTACAGAATGTTTCATTTTTATAATATCAATCTTATCTGAGGGTTGGCATGTGATGGCAGTATGCAGGGGAAGTGAAACAAAAAGTTGTAGATCTCAGGGCAAATGAGGTTTTACCAACAATTCATCGGGAGTATCTCAATAGGTAGTTTTTTTTTTTGATAAATAAGGGGCCAAAGCCGAGAAGGTTGTATTAAAATTAAAAGTATAAGAGTTTACAAGACTTGAAGCCTCAACAGAAGATAAAACAAATAGAATCATGACTTAAACTTCTCTTGCTCTTAGTAACTCCACAAATGAAATTCTTCAAGCCTCAATTTCATTTGAAGTGTGACCAAGCTATCTTCAACCTGCAAAATCAGCTAAGCAAGCATGGATCCTGAAAAGAAGAAGAGGAGGAACAACACAAGTATAGTTAATGTTGGATCACAACAGGTGACCTGCTCGTGTGATGATGGTGCATCACCTCATCCTCTGCCTCGCCATTGACCATTGAAGCCATCATGTAACAGAGAAAGCATCACGATGCTGGGAATAATCAACTAACATTGTATACAGGGACCATGGACCATTTGAAACCGCAAGATGGCAGCAGGGAAGGCATTTGTAAAGCAGCCAGTGTGAGTCAAGCAGATCATGGAACTGACTGACTTTCTGCACCAACCTTCCAGCACCAGCTGACTATTTCTCTGGCAACCTTCCAGTACTCTCTGACTATCTTTCTGCGACATCCTTCCAGCACACTTTGACTGTCTTTCCGTGGCAACCTCACAGCACTCCCTGACTGCAAACTACATGTAAAACAAGTAGAATATTCTACAGAAGATTACTGTAAAACAAGTATTAAAGATTAGTAAGATATTGATGCATCAGTCCATCTAAAAGTGAAATACTTTTTGAAGAAGTCTGGAACGTGGTCACCATTATAAAGCTAGAGGAGGGCACCACGTGAGCAATACATTTTTTATTGAAATAATACATACAGAGTGAAACCAATACTGCAATGTGGATCTCTTTGCAAATGGTGTTTGTAGAAGCCATTGTTTCCTTCGCTGCCTTCTTACTTGACTCTCCACTCTTAGAAACATAACTGTCACACTCCTCTTCCTCACAGATGATCTTAGAAGCCTTAACCACAAAAATCCTTGCTCCTCATGGAGTTATCTGTTTAAGTGTCGTCCCATCAGCTCCCATATTTGCCAATGCATCTGCCATTGTATTGCCTTCTCTATAAATATGGTTAATCGTTACATTTTCAAACTTATCCATCAGGTTTATTGCTGAATCTAGTAAAGATTGTAGTTTCCAGCTCAACACTTTCTTAGCTCTTATCGCATTTACCACAAAAGTCGAATCCCCTTCAATTTCTACCTTTGCCAAGTTCAATTCTATGCAAAGGGATAGCCCTAATACTAGAGCTTTAAATTCTGCCATGTTGTTTGTATCAATCTCCAATGGTTTTGAATATCTTGCAATAGTTTTTCCCTGCCAAGAGTGAATCACACCACCTGCTCCTGATGGACCTGGATTCCCTCTGGACGCTCCATCAAAATTAGTTTGAACCATCCAATATTTGGAGGTCTCCATTTACAATTTGCTCTGTTTTGTTTGCTGACTTGACACCCTTTCCCAATAACTTGAGGAGTTTTTAAACCAAACCAGTTCTTGAACATACTGCCATCCCAGCCTGTATAAGATTTTGTTTTTTTGCTTTGGGCATGAATTCTTGAGTTCATTGTTTCCACAATGACAACTTCAATCTTAATCATAAGCATTTCTATCTCCATGGATTTCCCTTGGAATACTCTCCTATTTCTCTCCTTCCATAGTTCCCATAACAAAATTGAAGGAGAAATGATCCAAAAATTTCCACACAAGCTGTCCCTAAAAAGAATTGGCCAAGATTTGAATAGTGTGAATATATCATTTGGCAATGTTGTTATCCAACCAAGTTTAGCACAAAGCCACTGCCAACATTCAAGGGAAAAGGGGCATGTTAGAAGCAAATGGTTGACATTTTCCTCACTATTGTAACATAGTGAGCATCTTGAAGGGCCCTGATATCCAATTCTTTTAAACCAATCTGCTGTCAAAATTCTACCTTGCAAAGCCGCCCATGTGAAGATACCAGCCTTTGGCATGCACACGCTTTGGTTGATCCTATATTTAATTGTGGATCAATAGGTAGTTTTCAAACTAAATGTTCTGGAATATTATGCTGAAACAATAAAGTATGCTTAGTATGTATTCTGATGTTTTGCTAATTGACATGTCTATACAAATCTCCTCTGTTCTGTCACAATTAGAAACAATATTTGAATGAAAGAGTCAAATTTTTGAAGTTTTTGTTGTTGAATCTGGCTGATTAAAATTTATTCTGTCTTTTGAAGTGTGGGTCAATTTTTGGAGTCACGAGGCATGTTAGAGGAATCACTTGAAGTGTCTACAGGCCCAGACTACAAATTTGATCTGGCAGTACAACTTGGAAGGATTGAAGTAGCAAAGGTTAGCTTGAACTTTCGTTTGTGTTGATGATACTTACTAAATAGTTTCACATTAAATACATGAATATCATACATTATTGATGGGGGTTGACTGGACATATGTTGTTTAACACTGTCTAGCTCACCTTGATCACCAAGGCTAGAGATTCAGGCACTGTATTGCAAACGATGGAGACTGAAGCAACCTGTGGTGTGCAATTTTCTCACTGGACACTGAATCTAATTTACCAAGCTTCACTGGAGGGCCATCTGATTTCAATTTTGACTACTTTTTGCTGGTTTCTTAGATTTTGTCTATATGTTTTTGTGGAAAAAGATATGGCCTCAAATTTGTTTCTCAGTTTTTAGTGGCAGTGGTGTTATATCAGTTTTTTCTGCAACTCCAATTATCCTCTTCCTAATAAATTATAAAAGCAATGTTATAAATTTTCGGTGGTTTATATGTGTATCTCAGACATGTCAAATGCCTGTTGATTACAAAGGCGAATACTGGATACAAAGTGCTATATCTCTATTAGATACTCTTGTTTACATATGCCAACATTTGAACAAAATGCCAAGAAACAAAAACATGTATATACAACTTTATATTTGAGTTTATAATTAATGAAAAGAGGGCAATGCCAAATTTTTTCCCTGTTTGAATTTATTATCATAAGCAAAGACAATTCAAATGTTTAACCATGTCAGCATATTGCATCATAAGAAAATAGTTCAATTGTAGAGTAGAAAAGTGTCTATATCCTTTTAGTGAGTGCTTTTTGTAAGGAATTCTTCTGTTTTGCATCCTATTTGAACTTTCAAGTCTTCTTGGTTCTTTTATATCCAAGATCTGATAATGTTCAGTTTTTGCAAGGTGTCAGAACTGCATAAGTAAATGGGTTAAAATATCTATTCAGTTTTTGGGGTATGTTTTCCTTGGAGGAGAGTCACACTGTTAGTGATGAATGTTTGAATATTAAGTAACTTATTAATTTTGCAAATGCTTAATCATTGCGAGATTTGATACCATATTTTTAATATTGATATGGAAACTCATCTTGTCAAAATTTTGGGGCCCCTTACATCAATTTCTAAATAGCTTCATGTTTCCCCTGCACTTTCTTCATTGAAAAAATGCTTCTGTACTAAGATCAATTCTCTGTATATGTTGTTTGATTATGCTAAAAGGTTAAACAGTAGGAGATAATTCAGTATCAAACAAAACCTAGCATAGTTCTTGAGCTCTACTTTCTTTTGCCAAAAGTTGCCTGTTGATTTTGATCTTAGAGAGCAGGGAGACTTTATCATTCTACAACTTCATTTTGACATTTGTTGTGGTAGCTTGATGCATTTGCAAATCTTTTGATTCTTTTACCATTGTTATTTTCTTCCAGATTTCTTTGTATACTTTGGACAGATCTAATTAATGTACTGATTAAATATCTTAATATAAAAGACCATTTAAAGTTCTTTGTTTCAGATTTCACAGCTGGAGAGCAGATCCAAGGGCTTGAGATTCTTAAGCTTCTATTTGTCAACACACGTGGAATACAATTCATTCCAGTGACTTAGAGATCTCCATGTTAGAGTCTTAATGCTTGCAATATTAGGGTGTAAGAATGTTTCAAATAGGTACTTGGTACCGAGCTATGATTCCACAGATTGCCTTCCATTGTGTTAGGGATCAATGCTTTGCTCCATATAGATCCTCTTTGAATGTTTAGGTCCATGAAGTTATTCCAATTATTAAAAATTTAAATTAATCATGACTCAAGGCATCTTTTTCCATCCTCCACCATACGGTAGACTATGGCTTGGATCACTTTGCAAGTGCCCTATCAAATGCACATCTAATCACAACCATCATTTCCATGAATTCATCTACTCAAATTTTAAAAACATTTTGGTTGAAACTTCAGTCTGTCTTTGTACTTGTTTTGCAAATTACCTTGTTTCAAACTAGTTTCAAGTCATGTCTGGAAAAGTTCAAGTATTATCAGCAAACCTGTTCTAGTGTAGGTCTCCACAGCCTTGACTACTCAAGCTTTTATTGTCTCAATATATTAGGCAAATCTACCATGGTCTAGAAGGATTGAAAAAACATGCAGAACATGTACATGGTTTGGCAGGAGCAGTTGTTGCTGGATTGAAGAAACTGGGTACTGTTAATGTTGTCCATTGTAGACCTAACAATGTGACCACATGGCCATCTTATTTCAGTCCTAACTATCTAACAAAAACCACAGACACAACCATGTATCCTACTTATATGCTGACAAATCACTCTGTCAAAATGGGTACACTACACTCTATTAAACTGAAGGCCCCTAGCACCTAGAAGAGATAATTCAAAAATACCAATTTGCTCTATTATTTCTGGAAATATTCAATTTGATTGACATGCCAGATTTCTTCTTTTTCACCATTGAAAGGATTGGTTCTTGTGCCACCACCATTGCGAGCAGAATAGGGTGATTTGCCCCACAACATTTTTGGTCTTCTGATATTAGATTTGAGATGAGTTGTTTTAATTACTTTGGCCAGTACTTCATAGCTAGTTTTGCCAAGCAACCAAGCAAACCAACATCAATGCAACTGATCGTTGTGTCTGGCACTCATGTTACACCCCTGCAGCTACAGTGTCTCAAGTGCCTAACAATTTGCCATTTTTTTATATAAATAATCTGATCATTTTTAACAATTACAAACATAATATTTCCATATCAGCCTATATGCATACACTAACAAATGATTTATTCAAGAATACAATCTACATACTAAATTATAAGGGTTTATACATAAAATGTCAGTCCAATTTGCATTTTAAAACTGTAGAGGGACATATAGATGAAGTCAACTTTCAGTATACCTATTTTTCATTTACTTTCTAAGTGATAAGCTCTTTTAAGTGTTCTAATAATTTGCACTGGCTTTTGCCTCTATGTTACAACTCTCTTTTTTGCATTGACTATATAGACTACACTTCTTCAAGGCATTTTATCAAACAATTCATGCTTACCTTTGCCTCCATACTTTGTATCCATGTATACCAGGCATTTGCAACCGTAACATTTGACATAAATCCATTTTCCATTATGCTTTCATGTATAATTATACACCATTCAAACATAGTTGCACGACTCTCATATTGATTGGGAATTTGTTGACCTCGTTGGTCATCAAAATATTAACTTGAAAAGGGAAGAATGACCAGTTTTTACTGATCTTGTATTAATTATTGGGGCATTGGTCTGTGGATGCAATGTATTTTGTAAGAAAAACTTTGTTGGTTGTCTACCTAGTTAGATCTGTATTTGGTATGCAACACTTTGATTTCTAATTAGAATTTTTGCTGGCTATTTTGTTTTCCCACATTGATTTCTAATTAGAATTTTTGCTGGCTATTTTGTTTTCCCTCATTCGCCCCACTTTTTCATTTTGTCAAATAGATCATATGCATTTTCTATGCTTCCACATTTTGGATACATATATACACCATATATGTGTTACAAGAAATGCAATTTGCACGATACTATTATCTTTGATCCGTAAATTTGTGAGCTACTAGTATCTTTAATTTGTAGTATATACTATTTACTGTTGATG
>VDFB02226600.1:0-12723 GCA_007258455.2 Sequoia sempervirens | reverse complement strand
AGAGTGACTTAAGGGGATGCAAGAGGATGGATTAAGAGTGGATATGAGGATATGGCTTAAGGGGTCCTAAGAGGATGGCTTAAGAGGAGTTGAAAGAGTGACTTAAGGGGATGCAAGATGATGGATTAAGGGTAGATATGAGGACATGACTTAAGGGGTCCTAATAGGATGGCTTAAGGAGATTTGAGAGAGTGAATTAAGGGGATGCAAGAGGATGGATTAAGGGTAGATACAAAAATATGGCATAAGGGGTCCTAAGAGGATGACTTAAGGGGAGTTGAGAGAGTGAATTAAGGTGATTCAAGGGTAGATTAAGGCTAGATATGAGGATATGGCTTAAGGGTGTTGAATATGAAAACTAAGAGGGGGGTTGAATTAGTTTTCACAAAATTAAACCTTTAATTCAATCACCAAAACTAATACTTAATACTACTTAAATGATTAATCATCAAATGCCAATGCAGAAATTCAAATCCAACACATAAACATAATAACACTAGATTTACATGGAAAAAAAATAAGGGAAAAACCACAGTGAGGATTAACTCATACTATAGAGAATATCAAAATCAATTACAAAAGGTTCATTTCTTGAAGCAAGGCTCACTGCCTGAAATAAGGCTCACTACCTAAAATAAGGCTCACTGCCTAAAATAAGGCTCACTACCTGAAATAAGGACTCACTGTTTGGAACAAGGACTCATTGTCCAATAGGGCTACAACCCAGAGGGATCATTGCCATAAAGATACAAAGAAGACAAATAATGCTTGTTACAAAGAGACTACAATCCTAATGTAGCAAAGGATTCCACCACAGTCACTTGATCAACTTGCATGAATGATAGAGTTCACCTTCTTCTCACTACATTTGAAAACTCAGCATTAAGCTTCACACTGATCTCCCACACTTGCAACACACACACTTACTAAATAGAATCAACATCACATCAAACTACACTTTCTCTTTTCTCTTATCACTCTTCTTCCTCACTCTTGCATCTTGATTTCATCATTAACTCATCTTGCATTTATACCATCTTCAACTTTGAAACATATCCAAAGTCAGCCATCCAAATCCTAATTCAAATTAGGCTAGTACCAAAACATCCTAGGGTGGAATTATAATGAGGGAAACCCAAAAAACACTTCAAGGGGCCCAAAAAGATCCAACACATTTCATCAACCTCAAAATTAGTATTTCACACAAGGTCGACCAAACCATTGTAAAACACATAGAACCATTAAGCACAAATCTTCCAAATGTTGAAACTATCTTCAATATAACTAGGGAAACACAACTCTAGAATTGCAAGTCATAAGAATCCATCAAAGAGAAATCCAGACCAACACCATTTCTCCCATACCTCAACCAGAAACATGGAAAACCATAGTTCACAACTGGTGAACATAACTTGCACTATACAATGAATCAACAACCAAAAATATGGATATAACATCTACCAACAATCATTAACAACATATCTAAACCACACAACTATAGGAGAAAATCCAAACCAAAACTAGAGCAACCATTGAACACTTGCAACATATCTTTATTACAATTTTCTCAATATCCTCGACATATACAACCAAAATCAACTAGTAGATAACTAGTTGATCGATTGACATCAATGAAAACACCTTCAATCTTTACACAACACTTTCATTCTTGCAAAAATCTTCCCCTTTTTCATTGATGGTAACACATGATGTGAAAAACCATCAAAGACAACATACTAGTTCTAAATACATTTTTTTGTTTTCTCCCCCTTAGAAGATAATCTCTTATATGCTTCTTCTCATTCTCTTTTCACATGCTTCTTTTCTCTCCCCCTTTGACATAAATGGAAAAGGAAAAAGAATATTTTCCATTAATCTCTCCTTTTACATGAAAAACACATAATGAAAACACCTAATACTACCTGCTCCCCCTGAGAGGTAGCCACCAAAACATCAACCTAGAAGAAAGATAGACCCATAGATCCACATGACTGATGCATCTCTATAGCATATAGTTCAATAAAGGAGGGGTAATAACCCCTAACTTCTCCTAGAGATACTCAAAAGTATCTTTAGGAATATCCTTCATGAAAATATCAGCAATCTTATCCTTCGGCAAAACATACTCAAGCTTTACTTCATTCTCTGTGAACTTCTCTCTCAAAAAATGATATCTGATAGATATATGCTTCATCCTTGAGTGCATCATAGGATTCTTGGAAATGTTAATTGCACTTGTAATATCACATAAAAGAGAAATGGGATCATCATATAGAACTGTGATATCTTTCAATGTCTGTTTCATCCATAAAAATTGTGTACAACAATATACTCAACTTCACCAATAGAAAAAGAGACTAAATCTTGCTTCTTACTCAACCATGCCACCAATCTACATCAAAGAAAGAATGCACCACCACTTGTAATTTTTATGTCATCTACACGTCCAACCCAATCTACATCTATATAGGCACTAAGTGTAAATTCAGTATCTTTAGGATACCACAATCCACAATCCAGAGTGCCATTCAAATATTTGAATATTCTTTTAACTGTAGAAACATGTGTTTCCTTCAAATCTTCTTCAAATCTAGCCACAAGACATATTGCATGCATAATATCCAGTCTAGTAGCAATCAAATATAATAGTCCACCAATCATAGATCTATACTTGCTTTGATCATCCTTAGGTGAATTATCATCTTTACCCAATTTGCAACCAGTCACCATAGGAGTACTTACTGGTTTAGAACCATCCATCCCAAACTTCAACATCTCTCTCACATACTTAGACTGTGAAATGAAAATTCATTTCTCTGTTTGATTAATCTGTAGCCCAAGAAAGAAATTCATTTCCCAAAACATAGACATTTCAAATTCTTTCTACATTTCTTCCCCAAACATCTTGCACATATTTTCATTTCCTCCAAAGATAATATCATCAAAATATACAACTACAATTAGGATTTTGTCATATTCAAAATTAAAGTACAAATTACTATTTTTCGTACCTTTGTTAAATCCTTGTTGAATCAAGTACATGTCTAACCATGCATACCAATCTCTAGGAGCTTTCTTCAACCCATATAAATCTTTCTTCAATCTACACACCATATTTGGTTGATCCGCCAACTAAAATCCTTCTAGTTGTTCCATATAAACTTCTTCTAGTTCACCATTCAAAAATGTTGACTTGACATCCATCTAATAGACCTTAAAGTCTTTATAAGTAGCAAGTGCCAAGAACATCCTTATAGCTTCAATTCTTGCTACTGGGGAAAAAATTTCCAGAAAATCTATGCCTTCTACTTGTGAGTAGCCTTTACGCACAAGCCTCACTTTGTTTCTAACAACTTCTCCATTCTCATTCAAATTATTTATGAATACCCATTTTGATCCAATGATGTTTTTATTTTTTTTTCTTGGGACCAATTCCCAAATTTGATTCTTCTCAATATACATAATTTCTTCCTTGATTGCTTCCTTCCAATGTTCATCTTTACAATCTTCACTTACAATCTTTAGCTCAATCTCAGAAAATAAACACAAATTCACTTCAGTAGCATCTTTGCTTCTAGTTAATATACCTTTTGTCTTGTCTCTAATAATCTCACTTTCTGAATGATTATTTTGTACATATTTCAGTGTCTTAGGGAACATCATCAGAGCATCTTCTTTTGTTTCATTATGTTCATCCTGTTTCTTTTTCTCAACTTTATCCTGTTCTTCCACAATTTCTTCTATTCTTTCACAATCATGTTCATTAGATACATATCCATCAATATCAATAGGATTATTCATTGTCTCATCAACCTTCACATTTGAGCTCTCTACAATTTTTCTTAGTATTTTATTGAAACATCTATGTGCCTTCCTTTTAGTAGAATATCCAAGAAAAATTATTTGATCACTTATTACATCAAACTTTCCCAAAGTTTCCTCATCTCTTCTAATATAGCATTTTCTTTTGAATACCTTGAAATATTTAACTATAGGAATTCTTCCATGCCATAGCTCATAGGGAGTCATTGTACTATTTTCTCTTGCTTGAACTCAATTGAACACATAAACAATAGTATGAATAGCTTCTTTCTAGTAAACTTCCAAAAAACTAGCCTCAATAATCATTGATCTAGCAGCCTCTTGAACTATTATGTTTTTTCTTTCAACAACTCCATTCTGCTGAGGAGTTCTTAGAGAAGATAACTGCCTCTTTATTCCATGCACTTCACAAAACATATTAAACTCATGGGAGCTGAATTCTCCACCTTTGTCAGATCTTAAGGATTGTATCTTTAAGTTCACTTCATTTTCAACCATTGCTTTGAATGCCTTGCATCTATCTAATGCATCTGATTTCTCTCTAAGAAATGTAACCCATGTATATCTAGAATAATCATAATTAAAAGCATAAAGTGCCTTTCACCAAGTAGACTTCTCACTCTTGTAGGACCACAAAGATTTGTATGAACTAAATCCAGTAGTCCAGTAGTAGACTGTTCCTTTGATATGTAATGGTTTCTTGCTTGCTTTCCAAACTAACAATTCCTACAAATAGCATTAACAGGCTTTGTAAGTCTTGGTAAATCTCTCACAGCCTGAACAATACTAATCCTTTCCAAGTTATCAAAATTTATGTGACACATTCTCCTATGCCATAACCAACTTTCATTTATGCATTGTCCATCAACACCCTTAATTTGATAGATATTCCCTTTAGATTTATTTCCTGTAGCAATCAATTTCCTAGATCTCATATTTCTCATCCTTAAATACAAGATCATATCCTTTTCTGCACATCTGAACAATGCTCAATAGATTATGCCTTAAAACATCTTAACATAGTAAACATCGTCAGTATGATGCTTGCGTTCAAAACTTATTAAACATATCCCATAGATTTTAGCACCAGTATCATCTCCAAACATAACCAAGCTTCCATCTTATTTCTCAAGCTTGAAAAAATTACTTTTATCACCAGTCATGTGATGTGAACAACCACTATCAACTACCCAAAAATTCTTCTCTTGTTTAGCATGTAGGGAAAAGATAATTGTACCTTCATTTTTCTCCTTCTTCTTTGGAGGGCTTTCCTCTACCTATTTTTTAGAATTAGTAGAAGTAGGTTCATCCATAATTGCCAAGAACAAGCATTCCTTATCATCTAGATCTTCATATTCTCAATCCTCATCAGAAATAATAGCATTCTCATTCACATAGTACACTTTGTTAATCTTCTTTCTTTTCTTTTCTTTCTCATATCTTTGTTTATTTCTCTTAGTTCTTTCCAGACATTTTGCACCATAATGACTTATTTCTCCACAACTAAAGCATTTAAAGGGAAACTTACCTTCATACTTACCAGAACCTTTCCCCATTCTTCTTACAAAGTTAGCTTCTATTTCATCAAAGTTTTCTTCATCTAGATCTTTAGATTTTGTAGCTTTAAAGGTAGTCTCTGATTTGCTTTCATTCCTTAGACTCGGCTTCCTCATCTCATAAGATGTCAAAAATCCTAACAAAAAATCCTTAGTACGAGTCTTATAATCTATAGTATGTTCAATAGCACTCACCTTCTCACTATAAGCATCAAGAAGAGTTCTAATAATCTTCTTTACAATCCTTGTTTCATCAATAGTAGCACCAAGACCTCGCATTCCAACCACTATCTCATCCAGTCTATGTACATAAGCTTTAATATTTTCATCTTCAGACATATGTAGATGGTATGTGCAGGACATCATGGAAAAAATAGGCCCTTAAGTGGCGAAAATTTCAAAAAAATGAGACTTAGGAACTTGACATAAAAATTTGAATAAGTTATCTATATTATTTCAAAAATATGTAAGAATAGAATCTATAGCAAATTGCATGTAGTTTCTAAACTACCAGGTTTTTTTTTTTTAAATTCTATTTGGTGAAAATTTGAAAATTCAATGCAGCAGTACTTAAATTTCATGAAAAAAATAAGTAGGTGTTTGTCTGACTACCCTAACCACAATAAAATGATAACATTTTTTTATAAGATTTTAGATATAAGTGTTGGTTCTCAGTTGTGTTCTGATTGGTTTGTCCTTGATGACAAAATTCACCTTTGGGTATCTATTGGCATGACATTCATGTGGTCTTGGCAATAGTGGAAAGGTCTATCGGCATGAATATTTTTCACCGAGGAAAGGTCTTTCCGAATGAGTCAGGTCTCATCGACTTATACATGAGGTGGTTCATCGGCGTAAGTGGTCCTTCATCGGCATTGTGTCTTGGCGAGTTTGACTTGTTACAGCGACCAGCTTGAATGAGGATACATCAACAAGAGTTGAGGCATCGATATAATGTCCTGGTGAATTCTTGGGGTCTCACTGAAAAACACATTAAGGATTCACTTCGACCTAACATGTTGCTTTCGGTGCAAAGTCATAGTGATTTATTTTTTTCACACTAACTGGCAACTAAAAGAATAGCTCGGTGAGAGATAAGGTTATCGGTTTGAGGTCTCGATGAGTGACCTTTGGTCTTGCCAATGGAAAACAATGAAGGACTTTGTCAGCATGAAGATTGATTTGTCACAGCGACACACCAGATGAATAAAGGGCTTTCAGTGTGACTCAATGATCTCTTTGGGACCTCTCCCCAATTTTGAAATGTCTTGGCGAAAGTAAATGGGAGATGCTTCTCAATGAGAGTTTTCTCTTATCTCTGCGACTCGAGGTGTATGAAGTAATCTCAGAAAAACATAAAGTGATCTACATAGGGTCTTCATGATATCTTAAAGCTATAGCGAAGTGGGTGAAATGAAAAGTGCAGTTCAGTGAGAAACTTCTTGACGACTGGGAAAACATTAAGGGCTCTTGGTGAAGCATATTGAGATCAATATAATATCTCTCTGACAGTGGAATATCACGATGAAGGAAAATAAGACAAAGGAGCAACTGATGACATAATTGTTTCGGTATGACATTGTGTGCTCTCCAAGAGGTCTTCCCGAGAGTGATATGTCATGGCAACAAGTTTGATCACGTGGGTTTTTAGTAAGACACAAGATGCTCTACGAGAATTCACCCCGAATCTGATGGGTCATGGAAAAAGTGATAACTAAGGGGAATGACTAGCGATTTAATTTCCTTCGGCAGGACTATCTGGATGTCTCGGCGAATGATTAACAAACTCTGTCACTAAGGCCGACATGTGAAATTCTTTGTATAGTTGCAGGCTGACATCATTGGTTGGCATCGAATCTTAGAGCGGTTACATGGTTGGATATTCTCTAAGAATTGAGAGGTTATGGTTCTCAGCTGGTGGGCAGTTGTAGTTTTGATGAAAATCTATCAATTACAATTTTAAATCTCTTGATTCAGCGAAGAAATTAAAGCTTTCTGGACAGGCGTTACTCTTGGTTTTTACCATCATCTACAAATTATCTTTATTCTGCTTTAGATTCTAAAATTAGCAAGAGAGTTTCAAATTCTTGTGAAAAGCACATTTTGAAGATTTCTTAATGACAGACATACTTGAAATATATATAAAAAAAACTAGTGTTGAAAACAATGCAGAAGCTCTGTTGTTGTAATTCTGAGGTTATCATTCTTTGGCTGTATGAAAATGTATGGATAAACTCTGCAATAAAATCTGAATAACAAAAGGCAGTGCAAATTGTAAATATCTTATCTATATAGTATTTTAAGGATTCAATTATTGAATCCTTAGGGTATTTTGTAGACGAGAAAACAGAGAAATATGTGCTTAATTGAAAACAGAGAAATCCTCTGAGATATTATTATTGTTCAAAACATAATTTGAGGGGTTGGTACTCCTTGAGATAGATATCTCTAAATGAGGGGTTGGTGCTCCTTGAGTGGGTGCTCAAAAATCAGCCTATAAGGCATTGTGAATAGTTGTTCAAAAGATTAAGCCTAGAAGGCATTTCGGGAGTGGTTTTTATACCCCAGGAGGGTTTTCCACTCGGAAAATTCTTGTGTCTCTTTGTTCCTCTGAGTTCTCACTCTTTACTGTGTTGTTATTTTAGTTCACTATTTGGTTATTACTTTTCTCAATTCTGTTTATGAATGATTACATTCAACTCATGAATGTTTTAATCAGAGTATATTGAGATCAAATATGAGCTATGTTTTTGAATTTAGTGAAAATTGGTTAAATCTGTTAAGACACCTGACCACCTCCCTCTCGGGGCCCCATTTTTAACCTGCTAATAATTGGTATCAGAGCGTAGGGTCCTCTAATAGGTTTTAATCACCTTGGATTGATCTTGGTCTTGGAGTTTGTTTTAATGGCACATTCTTAAGACGGTGCCTCTGTCACCAGATTTCCGTTATTTGATGGAACAAATTATGTGTTCTGGAGAATCAAAATGGAAGCTTTTCTTATTTCTTTTGATGTTGATGTTTGGAGCATTGTTATAAATGCTTACAATGTACCAGCCTCTATTCCCATTGATCCTACTGAAAAGAAGAGGTATGAAACAAATGTCAGAGCTAAGCATGCCCTCTTGTGTGGGTTATCTAAAGATGTGTTCATTAAAGTCATGCATTGCAATTCTGCTCATGAAATCTAGGAAAAACTTGAAACTATATACCAAGGGAATGAGAAAGTCAAACTGTCAAAAATCATTACACTCAAACATCACTTGAGGAGTTGAAAATGAAGGATGATGAAAAGGGCTGAATATTTCCTAAGAGTTCAAGTGAAGTTGACAATGCAATGAAAAGTTCTAGAGGGTCAAGAGGTTAATGAATTTGATGTGGTCACAAAGGTTGTTGTGGAACTCCTTACCATCCAAATTTTAATCTAAGGTTTCAGCCCTAGAAGAAAAGAAATGCTTTGATAAACTTACCTTAGACAGCCTGCAAGGAATATTTACTACCTATGAAATCAGAACTAGCAAAAACAATTCAACTGGAAAAGAAACTGCCTTTAACACTAAAAAGAAAGAAAAGGTCAAAGTCAGTGAATCAGAGTTGTCTGATTCTAAAGAATCTCATTTTGTTAGAATATTTAAAAAGGGATCATGAAAATATATGTCTCCCTTTAAATGTTTTAATCATGGAAACATAGGTCACTTTGCTACAAAGTGTCCCTCTAATGATCAAATCTGTGACAATGAGACAACTAAAAAACAGCCTAAGAAGAAGACCTTCAAACCTAAACAAAACGTCAATTTCAAAAAGAAGAAAAGTCTGTTTAGTAAGGATGAATCTGATATTGAGTCTAAAGATTCATCAATTGAAGAAGATGAAACTTTGTTCATGGTCGAAATTACTCAGCAAAATGATTCAAACACCATTGACATTGAAGAAGGTGAAGTAGGATCTTGAAAGTGAGCCGAAATGTGCTTTACAAGAGGTCGAAAATCCTGCAAAACAAGTTCTTGCTCAAGAACATAAAACTGCATCAAGAAATGGTCTCTCTCAAAACTCACTTTGAAGAAGCTTAAAGAGTCAAGACCTGCCTCGAGAGACTGTAGTTGCAAAGATCAAGAAATTCAAAAGCTGGAACAAGAAGTAATCTGTCTTAGGAAGGAAATTGAAAAATATGAAAGCACTCTAAAACTGAATGAGATGCCCAACAAGTAGAAGATGTACAAAGATAAAACTGGTGTTGGTTTTGAAAAGGGTGAATGCTCATTCGACCATGCAAAACAAAACCCTTCTAAAGTCACAAAGGTCTGCTAAAATCACCTAATTTGGTAAGGATCATGTCTGCCTTTTAAGAGGTAATAGATCTTCGCTACGCAAAGGTCAACCTTTTCTTTGTGGTTATTGTTTTTCTCAGAACAAATCGGCTTAAGCAAAAGTGAGCACCTCCCAAGGTGTTTATGAATCCTATAATACCCAAGTTTGGTCTTAGGAAACACTATGGCTTTGTTAGACATATTAGATGGTTTAAATACAATGCTTTGGGACATTCTGTCAAACAGTGCAGAACTGATCTGCAATTGAAACAGCAAAAAATTAAAAAGGTTTGGAAACCTAAGACTATTAACAACATTGAGCAAACTATGTTGGTTCAAACTGCTTTTCATTCCAAGAAAAAGGACTTATGGGTCCTGGATAGTGGATGTTCTAACCATATGACTGGTGACAAGGATAAGTTTATAAATCTTGAAGATTATGTAGGTGGATATGTTAAGTTTGGTGATAACTCTGGTATTCAAATTAAAGGTAGAGGTTTACTTCTTCTAAATGAAGACACTCCTATCTATAATGTGTACTATGTGGAAGGTCTCAAGCACAATCTTCTAAGTGTTAGTCAAATTTTGTGGATAGTGGTTAATAGTGTTCTTTCTAATTTCTGCAAGGATGTGAGATTAAGAAATGCTTGTGGGAAAGGCTATCAGAATCGAAGGAGGACAAAAGGAAATGTGTACAATCTTCTTGACATTACATCAAGCAATGACACAATCAAGGTATGTGTCTAATGGGCCAAATTGAAGAAAATTGGTTATGGCATAAAAATATTAGGACACATAAACTTGAAAAATCAAGAATCAAGAAAATCGTAATGTTAGAGGTATACCGCCTAGCAAGCCGTAGTTCCTCAGGTGCAAAGAATGCTTAAGTGGTAAACAAACTAAAATTAGCTTCAAGACAAAAGAACATTCTTCTTCAAAACCTTTATAGCTTGTGCATACTGATTTATGTGGACCAACCAGAACAAGGTCTATTAATGGTGAAAAGTACTTTATGTTGTTTGTGGATGATTATACTAGAATGGTTTGTGTCACATTTCTTAAGCACAAATCAGAAGCATTTGAAAAGTTTAAAATCTTTCGTAAATTGGTTGAGAAGGAATTTGATTTGAAACTTAAATGTCTGCGATTTGACAAAGGAGGTGAGTTCACTTCTCATGAGTTTATTGATTACTATGAACAACATGACATTAAAAGACAGTATGTTGCAACAAAAACACCTCAACAAAATGGGCTAGTTGAATGTAATAAAAGAACTGTAAAAGAAATGGCTAGAACCATGCTATATGAAGCTAAGTTGTCTAATATGTATTGGAAAGAAGTTGTTCATACAGTTGTATACATTTTGAATAGAGTGTAGCTTAGGGTGAAATCTAAACACGTTCCTTATGAACTTTGGTATGGAAAAACTGCTTCTGTCAAACACTTTAAATTTTTTGGAAGTAAGTGTTTTATCAAGAAAGATGATGATAACATTGGGAGCTTTCAATCAAAGAGAGTGATGAGGCTATCTTTTGGGATATCAACCACAAAGAAAAGCTTATAAAATGCCTTTAACAAAAGGCTTAATAAGATTGTTGAAGTTGTTAATGTAAAATTTGATGAAAGACCACATTTGTATGCTGAATCTTTGCAAGATAATGAGGAAGAAGAACTTGAACTAGAAATAATTTCAGAAGGAGCTGAAACAGCAAAGCCTAATACTGATTCAGCAAGCCCTAAAAATGAAACAGCAAGTCCTGAAAAGGTTGCATCAAAAGCTCTAGCTAAATATCACCCCAAAGATTAGATTATTGGGGATAAAAAGGCAGGAGTTCAAACTAGAAGAAAGGCTACATAATCTGATGAAAAGTAATAAATTTATTTTTTTTAGTTACCTGTGATGAGCCTCCAAATTTTAATGAAGCCTCATAGATTTATGTTGGATTAATTCTATGTAGGAAGAAATTGATCAAATTGAGAAAAATCAGACTTGGGAGTTAGTCCCAAGACCAGATGACAAGAATGTCATTGGAGGCAAATGGATATACAGAAACAAGGTTGATGAAAATGGTAATGTTATTTGCAACAAAGCAAGATTTGTTTGCAAAGGCTATGCTCAACAAGAAGGTATTGATTTTGGTGAAACCTTTGCACCTATTGCTAGACTAGAATCTATCAGAATATTTTTGGCTTATTCTGTTTACAAAAACTTTACTATTTATCAAATGGATGTGAAAACTGCTTTTTTGAATGGCTATTTAGATGAAGAGGTCTATGTTGAACATCCCGGCGATTTATTTGCAAAAGATGTTTGATCATGTTTGCTACTGAAAAGGCCCTCTATGGTTTAAAACAAGCACCTAGAGCTTGGTACTCTAGGTTGGACAGTCATTTGCTTTCAAATGGTTTTTTTAGAGGAGGTGTAGACAACAATCTTTATGTTAAAACTAAACGTTTTGATATTTTGGTTGTTGAAATTCAGGTTGATGACACTATCTTTGGTTGCAACAATGTTACTTTGAGTAAAAAATTCTCTCAGCTAATGGAATCTAAATTTGAAATGTCATCATTAGGAGAATTAAATTTCTTCTTGGGTCTTCAAATCTCACAATGTGAAAATGGAATATTTCTCTCAAAACCAAGTATGCTAGAGAGATGCTTTAAGAAATTTTAGATGGATGAATGCCATCCAGTTAGCACTCCAATGGTTACTGGATGCAAACTTACTAAGGTTGATGATTCTCCTGATACAAATCAAACTGAATATAGAACAATGATTGGTAGTATTTTATATTTAACTACCTCTAGACATGACATTATGCATGTAGTCTGCACTATTGCATGGTTTCAGGCGTCACCTAAAGAATCCCATGTCACTATTGTTAAAAGGATTTTTAAATATATTTAGGGCACTCTTGATTATGGTCTTTGGTATCCTAGAAGCAATGATTTCTCTTTGATTTCTTATACTGATGCTGACTGGGCTGGTTGTCTGGATGATGGGAAAAGCACCAGTGGTGCTGCATTCTTTCTTGGTG
>VDFB02226598.1:0-15855 GCA_007258455.2 Sequoia sempervirens | reverse complement strand
ATCTCAGGAGTATGTCATGTCCCCATTTTTGTGACATTTAGAAGCATAATTAAAATAGTTAACCATCTAATATTACACAATTGTAATTGTCCGAAAAATATTATAATAATGAATGTTATAAAATAACATCTTAAATATTATATTGATGTAATAAATAAATATAAATAATGACCATAATCATATTACTAAGAATATAATAAAGAATTAATATTATAGTGAAAATAATAAACATGGAAAAATAGAAATAATAAAATGAACAGAAACTGAATTATCATTATAATTATAATTATTAATAATAATATTATAATTATAAAATGTTCATTAAAATTATAAACAATAAAATAAAGACAAAATAAAAATACGCTGGTCTGAGCCGACTCCTACAAGAGCTTCATATCGTTTCTCAAAAGACATTATTGGTCAAAAGACACGACCCAAGGGATGAAGTAAGCAGGTCTTAAAGAATGGTCGATAGCAAAAGAGAAGGGAAAAATATCGGGGCATAAAAGAAACACGAAATATCCTCCAAAACCAGTGAACCATTACAAAGACACTACACATTTCTGTACCACTAATCTTTGGTTATTTATATCCATAACATCGTGGCTGGCTGGAAGGTAGGTGGATACCTAGAAGATAAGTAAACAATCTACTGGAAGAATACTATCGTGGCAGATAAAGGAAGGGAATGCCCGCAGACAAACAACAACAACGCAATGCTTCATGAGTTTAAATAATAAGGAAGAAACGCTCATAGTGAGGGACGAGGAGGAATTGAAGAAACCTTCGCCAAGAATGAAATATTTATACCACCTTCGGTCTTATTAGGAGTTATTATTGAAATTCATTGATCTCTAATGAATCTAATGTCTCTTTGGGAAAACATTTTTGAATGTAAGATCTAGCTTAAGTGCCTCCACTAAAAAGGGGTCATTACAAGTGGTATCATAGCAACTTTCCTGCCATCCTGTGAAAATCATGTATGCAAACCGACTAAGACAAAGGTATGCTCTATTGCAGATCAGGTATGGGTCACATCCCTTCTAAAATTATAAGATGTTGAATAAGAAACAATGACATTATTTTGGCAGATAAATAAGAAAATTAAATCACTGATGAATAGGCATATCTAAATATCATACCTAAATATATGTGGACTGATGAGTACGTAATAGGCATTTCTAAATATCATTGATAAATATATATATGATGACTAGTAAATATGTAATAGGCAATTGATCAATACAATTTATGCATGATAATATTTGTCTAATTGATGTAATTTATTGTGGGAATGCATGTCACTATTATAGTATTGCTAATATGTTATTTTGAATTGGACAACTAATGATGCTATGATGATCTATCATTCTATTAAAACATAGTATAAGAAGGTGGCATTGTTGGATGGAGGTTTCTTCAAATGAAAGTGGTAAGTTTTAGGTGCGTATTTTCACAACCCTAAATCAGAAATACCTTTATATAGTTGGAAAACAATATTTGTTAAACATGTTATAAATGATTGATAAGGGATTGGTGATTAATAGATTGAAGGACTAATGTATATGATAAATAGATTATTAATATCTTAATGAATTCATGAATCCTCATAGCATGTTGAAATTGTGACTTGTAATAAGGTAAGATGCAATTGTTTGTATCAACAATCATGTAGTTGGTTGGGGATGGAACCGATAGGTTGAGCAGATACTAGAGTCCCTTCATGGTAGACCACCCTCATTGGATGACTGCAGGTCTGCCAACGAGGGCCGAGGGGGTCATTTCCACGGGTGTTGGTTGACCGCTCTTGGGCTGAGAAGGGAATGCTCTAAGGGCCTCCTATGGGAATCCTTCCTCCAAACTATCGCATGGACTGTGTGTACCCATTACCAAATTATCATTTTGTTTCAATCCAATCATAGGGGAGGAGGATTGGACGCCCATGAAGGAGAGCAGGTACTAGGATCTCTTCGAGGTAAGCCACCCTCTTGGATGACTGCGGGTCTGCCCAGGAGGGCCGAGGGAGTCAATACAACAAGTGTTTATTGACTACCTTCGAGCTGAGAAGAGAGGCGCTAAGGGCATCCTTGTGCGTGGTCCACTCTTACCTTTTTGTGAATTGGATGAGCGAAGATAACTTGGGGTGTTTTAATGTCTATTCAGTTGCTCAGAAACTTATAAGTTGAATGCATGATTACATACGATTTACATATGATTAATATGATAAGAATGGTTTTCATGACTTCATTGTGTTTGGATTAATATCTTTCAAGTTAGTATTTTTTTTCATGGAGTATGATGGTGTTTCATTAATGGGTATACTCGATGACCTTGGAAAGGTGGACGGGTCCACGGTGTAGTATGCGATACATCGAATCCCCTTTCCGATTGTCTGACAGCATACTTCATTCAAGTGTATTTGTAACTGATGGTACACCTTATAACTTGTATTTGTATCTAAGAGTATACTCATCGATTGTGTTTGTATTTAAGTGAATACTCTGACTTGTGATTGTCTTTGAGTGTATACTCTATAACTTCGTATTGATATGACTTGTATTTTGAATTCGAGATGTACTTGTATACTCTATGACATATTTGTGACCCTGAATTCGGGTGTGTACTTTATATGTATTCATACGTATGCTTTGTGACTTCATGTACTTGTGCATATAATTCATGTATTATTCACATATATGCTCCATGCTTCTTGTATTACATGTATTCGTGCCTCGTATTTATACTTAATTACATGCATATATATATGTTACTTCAACAAGATGTGTTCTTATAATTACTTTTGAGAGTATGAGGAATGTTCTCTATCAAGTTGCTTAAATTGGATGTGTGTTGCTTCAGCTACTTGCCTATTTGAATTAGTTACTTGCTTACTTGAGCTACTTGTTTTCCTAGTCCAGCTACTTGCCTATTTGAATTAGTTACTTGCTTACTTGAGCTACTTGTTTTCCTAGTCGAGCTACTTGTCTATGTGTTGAGCACCTCACTTGTGTGCTTGAGTTGGTTGGTTGCTTGAGCTATTTGGTTAGGCTACTTGGTTGTCTACTTAATTTCTAATTCATGTGGTTTAAGCTATGAGGTGTATATTATGACTTGCGTATATGTGTAATCCATGCCCTATGTGTATTTGTTTGTATTTGTCGAATGTATCTACAAGCATTCTTATGCCTATGTTCTTTATTGTATGAACCTTTCGTATGTTATGCTTCATGTTATGTATTTGTGTGTATGCCTAAGTGACCTTAATTGTCTTTAGAAATTCATGCCCCATGATTACACTTTGTGTATCTCATGTGTATTTTTTATCGAATGCGTTTATTCCATGCATAGAAATAAATTTGAGTGTACTTGAATGCTCTACATATTCATGTCTCAAGTAATGACTAAATGCTTCTCACTCCATGAGTGTATTTCATGTATTTGTATGCTTCATGTGTAATGTAAGAACCCTATGTTCTCCCCCAACTGGATTACTGCACTCCCAATGATTATTCTCTGAATTTGAGCCTTGAGGAATATTGTCAAACAATTATCTTGTAAAATCCGAGCTTGCTGTTTGTGTTTTCAGTTTGTGTTTGATTGTTTGGTTTGATGCCAAGATGCTTGAACATGTGGTGAAAGAGATAATCTAAATGACTGTGATAAAATAGTATGCAAGTTATGACTAGATGCAGCCTTTCAATGAATGTATGTGACTGTACTATCATGAAAGATACTCATAGGCATTATCACAAACATTTATCATGCAAACATGACAATGGACATATTTTCAAACAATAGATATGCAACCTTATTCCTCCCTTTACTTATTTCGTGGATTTTCTGAGTGTAGGCATGACTGTCACAAACTAGATTAACCCAGAATTTGAACAGCACTTAAAGACTCAGTCTAGAACATTACTTACACACAGCCATGGTAAGATAGCACCCAGAAATGTACACAGCAGTAATTCTGGACTTATTTCAGTCAATAATAGGCATGGTAACAAAAGGTAAATACCAGTTTATGATCTCCAACTGTGATTCTATGGTAACAACAGATTATAATTGCAGAATAAAAGATTTCTGATGATATTTAGAAGCTACAACAGATCAGAAATAAGCTACAGAATGTCTGAAACAGAGCGTCCATAACATGATCAAACTGGTCTTCAACCTTGCATTCATTCTGATTAGTAATAATGGCACTTATTCGATAGTATGATATCCTTAGAACTTACACAGCAATCATTGAACATTTACCAAATTGATTACAAGTCTGAAACAAATTAAAGTAAGCAAACAGAGTGCATTGAGAACCTGATTTAATCCGCTAGGACTGGAGAATAACACCCAGAACTCCAATGCAGGTCAGAAAAGAGACTTTACATGGGAAAGAGTGAAACTCAAGCATCTCACTGTAGCAATCACTGTAGCGCGGGCACTATTCACGTGTTACTGTAGCGATTTCACTGTTCACGGCTACTGTAGCAAAAGCACTGTTCACGCATACTGTAGCAAATCAACTATTCACGCGGGTACTGTAGCAGCAGATGAAAACTTGCAATCTGCTCTTAAAACCTTGAATAATTTGTTGATAATCTCTCCCAACAAGAATGATGTAACTCCATGTGCCAAAGAAGGATGATTCACAACCAACTATAAATGTTCTTCAACAATAAACTTCAAACCCTTATAGAAAACTTCACCAATTTGCACAAATGAAAGAACTGAAGTATTCTTTCCCACAACTGCAATAATTCAGGTGTTATTTCACACCTTCAAAATTGCTATCAATAGGAAGTTTTCGTTTCCTATGATCAAAGAAGAAAATTGCGAAAGCCCTAGGCTCCACAATAAAAATCAATCAAAATACTATTCATCAACTGGATGCTGAGAATGAGCTCTTGCCTCTCCTTTTATCCTTTCCTTAAGAGAGCTCAAACACCTTCCTGGCCAATGTGGGATAAGAGATTTACTCCCACATTAAATTATTCACTTAACACACTTTATTATATTAAAGTGACTTTATTATTATAAAGTTACTTTATAACTTTATAATAATATTAAAATATTAAATAAATCACTTAAGTCACTTAAACTTTAATATCTCTTGATGTACTTGTCTGATTGCTAAGCCGTCTGAGTCAGGAGTCGACTCTCCCTGTTCTCCATGTGATCGGATGCCTGTCTAAAAATAGAAACCCTGAATAGTGACTTACTATAAATAGTAAGAATGCCAATCTGAGTCAAATAACCTGTGCAAAGGCCAAAACCTGAATCCAGCTGAAGAGTAATGTCCCTAAACACCGAGTAACTGCCATATGAGACCCTCTATCTATAATTGTTAGCCTACGAGGGTCAAATGATAGGCTAATTCTTACAAACTCTAATGCTCGCAAAATGGGGACATTACATGTAATCTTGGTTGCTCCATGCTTTGTATCTTGTATGCATCTATGACTAATGCATTCAACATGACTACTTTGTAGATAACTTCCTGGTACCTTTCATGATTGGTGTATTTTCAACATGTCTACTCCATTCCCATGTGTACTTGCGATGAACAAGCATACCCCATATATTCAAGTGTATACTCCTTTGAGTGTATTTGCATACTTTGAGTGCGTTAACATGCCTTACTTGTATTTCCTAAAGTGTGGTTATTATATCTTGCGAGTGACTGGGTGTTTGCATACTGTGAGTGCCTTCTTAATATCTTGAATAGGCTTCATAACATGACTTATGTGTCTTTCAATGTTTTCTCATGCTTCATATCTTACTGGCTTCATTTCTGATGTGATTGTGGCTTACAATATCTTATGTGCCTACCTTGTGACTATTTCAATTGGCTCCATGGATGGTATGTATCCAACATGAGTAATTATATATGTCGTTGATTGCTACATGTCTGAAATATTGTCTTGATACCTAATGCGTAATTGGGATGTGTGGCCCATACGAATGCTTGCAGATATGATTCTTGCCTTGTATAAATGTATGACTGTATATGTATTCATGTGTGCACTCTTTGTCGTATGTGTATTCATATGTATACGTCTCACTGTGCATATATGCTTTATACCTTACATATGTCTACGTCTTATGCGTGCATGTAACTGTACTTCATATTTGTGTGTATTTATGTTTTATGCCTCATGCCTCATGTATCTTTCCCCATTATGCTTCATATGTTTCCAATGTTTATGCTTGACATGTATCCATACATATAATCCATGCCTTATGTGTACTCGTGTGTGTGATTCAAGTCTTATCTTATGCTTTGTGCCTTACATGTATTCCAGTTTTATGTGTATATCTCATGAGTGTTTATATATGTAAATGTTTCTCTCATAAATAACATGCATACTCAGAGTGTAGTTTTAGCAATATGTTTTACGACCTACATACTTGCGTATATATGTTTCATGGTTTATTGAATGCTTCATGACTCCGCCTTACATGTGTGCTTCTTGCCTTAAGTGTATACCTCATACGTCTTTATGTGTATTTATGCACATGCTTGTATTTCACGTATCCTTGCCTTGTGCTCGGGGTGATCACTTCCTACGTGCCTCATATCCATGCTCCTCTCACATATGTTTGGTGGCATACATACTTTACCTGTATTAGTTCATGATTAGTAAGTTTCCGAAGTGCTTTTATCATGAATGTTTTATGTCTTGCATATACTTAGTATTTCATGTATGATCAATGCATTTTAGTATGAGTGTCTACGTGTATGACTTCTATATAACCTTTGCGTGTTTTCAACATAGTTACACCGTGTGTGTTTATAATCGCTTATGCTTAACAATGATAAAAAAAAAAGCTTTCAGTAGATTAGTTGTAATTCTTGTTTGAGATTGCTTGAGGACAAGCAATTTTGAGTGGAGTGGACTGTCATGTCCCCATTTTTGTGACGTTTAGAAGCATAATTAAAATAGTTAACCATCTAATATTACACAATTGTAATTGTCCGAAAAATATTATAATAATGAATGTTATAAAATAACATCTTAAATATTATATTGATGTAATAAATAAATATAAATAATGACCATAATTATATTACTAAGAATATAATAAAGAAGTAATATTGTAGTGAAAATAATAAACATGGAAAAATAGAAATAATAAAATGAACAGAAACTGAATTATCATTATAACTATAATTATTAATAATAATATTATAATTATAAAATGTTCATTAAAATTATAAACAATAAAATAAAGACAAAATAAAAATACGCTGGTCTGAGCCGACTCCTACAAGAGCTTCATACCGTTTCTCAAAAGACATTATTGGTCAAAAGACACGACCCAAGGGATGAAGTAAGCAGGTCTTAAAGAATGGTCGAGAGCAAAAGAGAAGGGAAAAATATCGGGGCATAAAAGAAACACGAAATATCCTCCAAAACCAGTGAACCATTACAAAGACACTACACATTTCCGTACCACTAATCTTTGGTTATTTATATCCATAACATCGTGGCTGGCTGGAAGGTAGGTGGATACCTAGAAGATAAGTAAACAATCTACTGGAAGAATACTATCGTGGCAGATAAAGGAAGGGAATGCCTGCAGACAAACAACAACAACGTAAATGCTTCATGAGTTTAAATAATAAGGAAGAAACGTTCATAGTGAGGGACGAGGAGGAATTGAAGAAACCTTCGCCAAGAATGAAATATTTATACCACCTTCGGTCTTATTAGGAGTTATTATTGAAATTCATTGATCTCTAATGAATCTAATGTCTCTTTGGGAAAACAATTTTGAATGTAAGATCTAGCTTAAATGCCTCCACTAAAAAGGGGTCATTACAGAGTAGTCTTCTTGCATCCCTCCACATTTTGCCCAGGTATTCTAGCAAGGTGGTATTTTAATCTATTTATTCCTCCTGTCATCCATTTTTGGCATTCAGTACATGTCACTTCACCTTTTTTATCTCCTGGAATTCCATACTTCCATTCAGGGTCTTTTTTCAATCCCTTTGGATTTGAAGACGACATTTCTGTTTCAAGTTCAGCATGGAAAAAAAAAATCAGCTAGGGTTTGCTAAAAAATCAGCAAATAAACATGATTCAAAGTTTCAAACATTTGCAAAAGAAAAAGAATGCAAAACCAAACTAGAAACAATAAGAATTAGCTATTAAGGAAAATAGAAAAAAAATTGGCAAGCATTTCCCCTTATTCTTTTTTTTTTTTTGATTTTGAATGCAAGAAACTGAAGAAAACAAACAAAAAGAATTTTTAGATCACTTACTTGGCTCTATTTTGATCTTTTCAATTCGTTCTTCTTGCTTCAATCAACCACAAATTGATTTGCAGACCTGCTTTTCACAAATGAGAGTCTAAAAATGAAAAAAAAAATCAAAACGAACATGGGTTTTAAGTCATTTTATGACTCAGCCGTGCAGGGGAGTCTTGGGTTGGGACTCCCGAGTCCGACCTCAGGACTCGGCCGAGTCCTGAGCTCGGACTTGGGAGTCCCGACCCAGGACTCCCTTGGACTCGGCTCCCGGGTCCGTGGCGAGTCGACTCGCCCGAGGTCGGGACTCCCGGCCGAGTCCTGAGCTCGGACTCGGGAGTCTCGACCTAGGACTCCCCTGGACTCGGCTCTCGAGTCCGTGGCAAGTCGACTCGCCCGGGGTTGGGACTCCCGAGTCCGCGGCGAGTCCCAAGAGTCCGCAAACTATGGGTACTACGCACTAATCTCATGAGGAGAAGTCCTGGAAAGGGTAAAGCAAGATGGCGCCAAGATTGAAGAACAGGCAAAGGAGATTCAAAGTAAGATTTATCAAATGGCTGCAGATATGCTTGACAGAGAAATTGTCCAAAAGAAACACTTGCAGCCAGAAAATTTAAAAGAAAAAGTTCAAAGAATGTTCTCCACCACTTCTGGGCCAATCATGAAGGAAAATTTGACCAAGGCATTTAGCTTCATGATCGTCAGAGATACTTTCTTGTTGCATGAATCAGAATGGACGATCACCTTCGCAGGATGTGCAGAAAGTCTAGACTTGTTGGAGTACAAAGTCAATGCGTTGCCGGACATTGCCATGGAAGAAGTCAGCATGATCGTGTCCAGGTTCACCGAACATAGTGCTTTGCGAATGGATAAGGATGCAACTCCCAGTGCCTGAAGTTCTCTACAGTTAACTGAATGTTGTTTAGGCAACCCTAATTAGGGTTTAATTATGTTTAATCTGGGCCGTTAATCTCATTTTGATCTTGGTCATTCATTGTAATCTGGGAACTCTATATAAACTCCCCCTCTCTCTCTCATTTTTATAGGTAGATCAATAAGGAATTAGAGATTAGAGAATTCATCGAGGATTAGAGATTATAATCATTAGAAGAGATTGTAGAGAATAAGAGAGAGTATGAAATTGTTGCAAAAGACTATTTTGATAATAAAGTTCATAATGCATGAGATGCTTTGAATCCTTTCATTGTCAAATGGTTGCATGGTTGCATATTTCTCTTCCTTGTACAATAGATTTGAGTTAGAAATTCATTTGAATGTATGCAAAGGGAATGATAGATTGATAGCGAAGATTAGTGAAACTTAGCTCATACTTTCTTTGAGTGGATGCTTTTCATTCAATGCGTAAAGTTAGACTGAGCTTTATTGTGGATGCTTCAACGTTTACTTTGAATAATGTAGTTCTATTGATGGTATTGTTCGTGGTGAAGAAATTTTAAGCACAAATCCCAGAAGATTGCACTTGCTTTGTGTAGTTGTTGTTTAGCGTGGCGAAACAAAGCATTGTTTATTTAGTTTCACTCAATCCTTGCCGTCTCTTGATTTCGTAGGAATAGCATAGGACTCCTAAACCCTTACTCTTTTTTCACTTTTTTTTATCTAAAGTCAGAAAATTCCAAAATGATACTGCATTCGCGTCTTTGCTTTTCTGAGTAACTTACAAAAGTAAATCCCTATTGTGCCCCCGACAAATCACATCGACCACAGAGCTTATCCACACTTAATTGAAACATTGGAATTGTCGTATGATCTTTCTTGCAGTCTTAGCATACGAGGTAGTTTTTCAAGAGGGGATAGAGCGTCTTTGACACATTATTCTAGAATGTTTGTTGTGTCATAAAACACGCATCAACAAGTCTATTTTGATCATAGTAGCATCATTTGAAATTGAGATTGACTTGGCAAACCAAAAAGCATAAATAGAATTCAATTACTTGAGATTTAATTGGAAAACTCAAAATTGCTGAAAAAATTGTAAAATAGGAGAAAAAAATGCTGTTTTTGTTGTTTCATGCAAAAATAAAGGGAAAACCTCTACATTTCCATCCAACATAGCCTAAAACAATTTATAAGTTTTTCTTTTAAAACTAGAGTGAAGATCTAGGGGTGCTGGCCCTTAGCAAGGTTGAGGGATAATGCCCCTTATGGGGTCTAGGGACAATGTTTTAGGTGGATTCCCTATTGTGATACAAGACAAGATCTAGGGGTGGAGCCCTAACCACCTAGCCAAATCAAGGCCTTTAAGGCTACAACCACCTTTGTAATGCATGCCATTTTATCATAATTTTATTGCTTTTAACTGATCGATAAATCCTTTCAATCAATTGACAATCAATTCACATCGCTAAGAGTCTAATTGTTAAAGATAGAAGCAACAAAAAATGTTAAGAAGAAAAGGATTTTATGAAGGGTCTGCAAATTGGTGGCCAAGTTTGTAAATAAAGAGTTTTTGCTATGCACCTAACCCTATAGTGTGTCTTGGGTTATGAGTAGTCGGCTTGCGGCTACCTTAACTCTTAATTGAGTCGTATTATCATTGTTATATTCTTATTTAGGTAATTAGGTCAGCATAGGTGATATCCTAGGCATACGTATGGTATATATATGAGGTATAGGTTAGTTATTATGATCATATTGAGTATTGTGTTCGTACTAAAGAATATTAGAGGTATCCCCCTCAAAGTGGATTAAGAGGTTGCCCCCTTGAAGTGACATATTATTATCAAGTATTTGCAGCATATTTTATATCATATTATTCTATTGTGCAAGTTATTTAATATCAGTTTAGCTTAGTTTCGCCATGAGTTTCTTTGCAATACTTGGTGTGTGAGTCGTTGGCAAGTTACTCACCCCATAGAAAAGTTCGTAAGTTCTCACTAGTTCAGCAAAAACTCTATGTGTTTGCAAATTGTGGACTATGTTTATAAACTTAATGGATATGTTTAGTTAGAAGCAGGTCAATGACTTTGTGGCTTGTGCTATCTTGCAACATGTTATGTTTTTGTGCTTTGTCTTTGTTGGGGCTAAATTTCAGTGGTCTTGGATATATGATCCTGGATTGATACCTCTTATGGATATTCCTCCAATTATTGGGCTTTCTCCTAATACCTAGCCTCAAGCCACCCAATTTTTCCCATGACATACTAGCACCAAAATGGACTAAAGTTAAGTTCCTTCAGTAGGAGCTCATGAAGATTAATCTTTCCAAACCTGTTGGCAGTTCTAAAAAGGAATCTTTGATCAATTGACTTCATTGGAGTAGTGGAACACAACTTAGAAGACACATGAAATAGGTTTTAGGCATCAAAACTTGGAAATTCAGAGAAAAATGGGGTATTTTAGGCTTCTGTACAAAATCTCCAGTTTCAGACAGGAAGCAGCTTTATAGAAAAGCATCAGCTTCTGATAGTTTGGGCATGCAATAGAAATGGTAGAAGATGCCAAGAATGCTTTGAGTTCCTCATCTAGTTGGTCTATGGGGCTTTTGAGATTCTTGACATGATTGTTCTAGCCTATATTACATGTGCAAACCCCCATAGAGGAATGGAGAAGGATTTGAGTTGAGCTGTTCAAATTCTAGTTAGAATTCATAGATTCAAAAACATTGTTTTAGACAAAAGAACAAAGTTAAGTGTATCAGAGAGCTGTTATAGTTATCTTAGGGTTTGAAAGAAGTTGGTTTTGAGGTGTTTGTGTGCTCAATAGGTGTAAGCTTGTATTCCCCCTTGAAGATAGTGGAAAGTGTGTTTTTACTTTTTCCTCACTAATAGCTAGAGTTTTCACCCGGAATTCGAGTTCTCTAAGCTATATTTGTGTATCTTCTAATTTGTGGTGTTTATTGCTCTTAATTTCCTTTAGTTCTTGTTATTGGTTTGTGATGTGTAGTTCTTCCTTCATCAAGAATCTATATCTAATGAATACTAGTAAGGCCTAGCTTCTCCTAGTTTACAAATCTAGTCTGATATTAGAGCAAGTTCTTTGGTTGGTAATTAATTTGTTTCTTTAGCAAAGAGACATTGAGTCTCGTAGTTGGGAAAGAGAACTAAGAAGCACGGCAAAAGATGTAGTAACCCTTAATGAATAAGCAAGGTTCCTCAAGGTAGAAGTTCATGTTAAAAGCATATCTCAGTTAATGAAGACAATGAGAGGGACCATGGAGGCTCTCATGGAGAGTTGTGCTCATTGGAGGATACCAAGCACAAGGGAAAAGGCCACTCCAAGAAGAGGAAAATTTCCTTGGCAAGTCAAGTCTACCAAGAACACTTCAATATAAGTCCAAAGAAAGGATTGCGATTTTTCCATTTAAAGGAGATGGAGAGAAACTAGAACATTAGTTGGATTAATTAGAGGTACATATTAATATGCATTCTCTTTGAATGGAAGAAAGTTTTTCCTTTGCTAGATTTAGATTAGAAAAATATACTTTAAGTTGGTTTCAAATTCTGTGGTATTCTATGGATTTAAGAGAGCAAGCTCTTGTTAGATCTTGGGGTCAAGTTTCTTTTAATTTTTTATTAAAGAGGGGTAAATGCTTTTGATCCGAAGCTATGAACCAGTGAGGTCACAAATGGGGGACCTCATCCCCAACATAAACACTCAACAATAACACCCCAATGGGGTTTAACCGTTTAAACCTTGGTGGCAAGAACAACAACACCACATTTAAACCATCACACTATGCCAATATCGATAGATCTTGGGGTCGAGTTAAGAACTTGTTTAGAAAGCAATTTTACCCAAAATGTCATAAAGTGGAAAAATATATGAAGATTGAACGAGCATGTGCACATGCTCATGACCTTGAGGTAGTAGTCCTCCATTCTCTCCACAAACAAAATGATCTATGGCCAAGGCAAGGAAGCAAGCGCTACAAGCACCAAAACAAAACTTGCAAAACTTTGTGATGTGAATTGTCATATGAATGCAACATGGTTGAAGCTATATCTATAAAAGTGTTTTTTTTTGGAAAGATAAAAAGGATAAGAAAACTATTACATTTATTCTTGACAAGGGCAAAGAATTTGATTGTAATTTTGAGGTCGATTCAAAAAATTATGCACTACAAAAGGGTTAATTTTAATATTTTGACGCAAAGAAAAAGAGCATTCATAGTTGTGTTTTGCTTCAAAATTCAGATCCTAGATATTAAAGTTGATGAGCTTTTCGATTCTTGTTCCCATGCTAACCTTATTATGCAAGATTTAGTTGAAAAACTTGGTATTGTAACTTATCAACACCCCAAGTCTTATGCTTTAGGTTGGATGAAAAATATGTTATTTGTCCATAACTAATCAATGCAGATTGGAGTTTTGTTGTTAACCAATTTTTTTTTAATGAAATGTTTTGAGATGTTGTGCCTATAGATGTATGTAAAGTCGTGTTTGGCAGCCCCTACACGTATGATAGGAAATTGTTTACTACTTAAGGGCCAACAAGTACTGCATAGTCAAAGGTGAGCAAAACTTCACATTAAATGCTTAGAAGAATAAGGAGCAACCTAAGGTCTTAAATACTCAAGCAAGGAGAATGCTAAGTACAGTTGTGGAAGCATTTGGATCATTTCTCTTGGGTGGGAGAGAATGAATGTCAATATGATTCCTTTCACAAGTTCAAGCACTTTGGCCTTATAAGGTTCTTTGGATAGTTGGAGACAAATTTCTTGGATTTTGGTTAGAATGATGCAAAGTATGGTGGCAGCCATATCCTTTGTTGAGTGGAGCATCCCTCTTTTTTTGATTATTCATGGCTTTTAGAGACCAAAAACCTTCTGTATTGAAAGGGGGGATCAATAAAATGATTAGTTGATTTCATTACAGTAGTGAACATTGAAACACAACTCAAAAGACACATGAAGTAGGTTTCAAGCATTAGAAGTTGGAAATTTGGAGAGAAACAAAGTATTTTAGGCTTGTGTGTGAAACAATTGGTTTTAGAAAAACAACAATTTTGTACAAAAGTGATGGTTTTGACATGTGACAAAAACAATAGAAAACATCCAAGAATGCTTTGAATTTCTCTTGCAATTAGTTTCTAGAGGCTTTTGTGATTCGTGGACATGATTGTTCTAGTCTATATTACATGTGTAAATGTATGTAGAAGAATATGAAAGGATTTAGGTTGAGTTGTTTGAATTCTAGTTAGAGTTCGTAGGTTCAAAAACACCATCTTAGGCAAAAGAATAGAGCTGAGTGCATAAGAGAGCTATTGTAGTGATCTTAGGGACTAAATTGGTTTCAAGCTGGTTGTGTGCCCAAGAGGCCTAAAATTCTATTCACCATTAAAGATAGTGGGAAGTGTGCTTTTCCTCACTAATTGTTGGAATATTTTTGGAATTTGTGTTCTCTAGGGTAAATCTGTGTGTCTATTAATTTGTAGTGTTTATTGCTCTAAGTTTCCTTAGAGTTCTTGTTATTGATATGCTTAGAATGTGTAATTCATCCTTCATTATTCTATATCTTATATTAAACAGAGGTGTTCCCTCGTCTAAAATTCCCGTCCCTATCCCCATAGTCATTTCTAGGACTTCAAGATGGCAGTTGGGTCCCAAAATTGCTGTTCACACTCCTAGAGGACTCAATCCACTTCAGAACAAGGGAAATGCTGTCCTGAAGGGAGATTGATCAATTTATCAACAAGATGTGAGTGATTTAAGGCCAATTGTTGAGAGTGGGTATTCATTCCTTCACTTTAGGCTCAACTAAACCCAAGAGGGTGTTCTTAGAGGTATCCTTAATAGGATTGATCATAATTGAAGATAAACAAATTGAAATTGCTGCGGTAGTATCCAATGCATGCATGGACCCAAAGGTTGTCAGTAGACCAAAGACTAACTCACTGCACTTAAAACGTCTTTTTAAGCTGCTAAGAATAGTATTACACAAAGGCAAGATGAACGTATGCAAAACATGATTCCTTAGGATACTAATTGTTATGTCTTTCTATAGATGCTTCCTTTGATGAATCGTTGAATGATGAAGTGTATACAACAGTCAACTACTAATGCTTGTCCTCAACTACTAGTATAAGATGTTTATCATTTTGAGTTCATGGTCGATCATAAACTTTTAGGACTGCTGCCTAATCCATTGGGATATAGAGTCACAATTTACCAAAAGAAACAACACTTTGAAGTCACAATAGAATATGAGTTGTGCATATACACACACCACAATTGAACATACTTAATAATCCATCTCCAAACTCAAAAAATGCATATGAAATAAAGAAGAGATCATTACAAAGCTATTAGTGAATTAGAATACTGCGATATTCATCAAATCTTTATTACAATCATACCATTAAATGTGGAAAGAGGAAACCCTAAGTTAGAATGCTATCACAATTTGTCACATAGAAGTTCTTTTGAAGATCTACAAATGACCATGAGGACATCTAATAATTGACATCTTTTACAATACAAAGACCTTGTTTGTGATTTACAAAATGTGTTGCTCCATAGTCAATAGGACTCGTAGGAGTTGAAACCCTTGAAGTTCCTCAACACTCAGTCTTGTGGAAGGTCAAAAATGATTGACCATTTGTCTGGAAAATAGGCAAGACAAGTGGAATCCCACAATATCTGTGAG